>JASDQU010324002.1:0-12967 GCA_032191745.1 Picea mariana
TGTACGGATGAGTAAATGCGCCCTCCCTGCCTCGGTTTCCGTGCTGCTGTGTATGTTGAAACTGAACAGTATGCTCTGCTGTTCCAAATCCGTACCGTACGGATTTCTTCTTCTGCTGGCTGCCTCGGTTTTCGTGCTGCTTCTTTGTCTTGGAAATCGTGCCCCTTTTTCTGCTGCAAACCCTCCTTCAGATATGGGAAACTCTTCTCCTATTCTTGCTCTCTCTCAATCTCTCAAATTCTCATGGAAAGAATGAGTTCGTTTTTGGTCTTTTTCCTCCTTTAGAATCCCTAAGTGACTCTTAGGTTACCCTTTTGATCCAAGGGCTCACATTGCCCAAGATCAACGGTGAGAATTAAATGCTCCATTAAATTCACTTTATTTAATTTCACTCACCCAACTTAAATAAAAACCCACTTGGTGCTTTAAGTTCCTAAGTCACTTTTCACTTTCTAATTTAAAGTTCACTTTACCACTTATAAAGTGACTTTATGAAAAAGACCCACTTTTAAGTTGTGGACCACATTCCTAGGTAAAAGATTAAAAACCCATAGGAACCACTTGTCCAAGGTACAAATCTTCATTAAAATTCAACATGGCTTTGATGAGGGGAGTATCAATTTCCCCCCAACGTTCAAGATACAAAAGGATTCGACAAATACATACAGCCAGAAGGGGATGCCTGCATGGTGTGATCGTTTACTTTGGCGGTCTCTTCAAGGATCTGTGGCAGAACTTTTGTCATATACTCATTGTCCGACAATATCAACAAGTGACCATAAACCTGTCAGTGCAGTTTTTTGCATTGACAACAAATGCTCGTCCTTTTTCCAACTTTATTGAATCAAGGGTGATGATGGCGAAAGATGCCATATCCAAGTAATGAACATCATGGACCAAGGTGGAGTATTGAAAGTAAAACAAAATTTTACCTTTGAAGTCAGAGATCTGCAAAGTACTTGAATATCAATTAAAGTGCATGGAAGGGGCCTTTTTGGATTGGAGGATTTCATTGGAGCCTGTGAAAATATGTGTCAAAGATCTCCTGGAGCTAGGTACTGGTGAAGTTTAGCTGGAGCCCAAGTAGTATGACCTTTATTCTGAAGACCTAAAAGAAAAGGCTGAAGCTGTATTTGACATTAAACTGACTGTGACTGCAACAGAAAGTGGGGATGCATGCGTAGATAAAAATGACAAAGCCAACACAGAGCCTGAAACAACTAAAGAATCTACAAACCGTTGCATCTCAGGAAAGTAAAGAACTCTGCAACTGTGGGCGCTCCAGAAGCTAATATTTTCAGGGAGTTCAATGTTAAACTTGCATCTACTATCAAGGAGAGTTGACATACAGAAGGAAGTCATGGAAGAAGCTCTTCGTATCGATCCAGATATAAAAAAATCAGAGTGCATTGCAGTCATGGACAAAAGAATAAAGTGTGGATCTGAAATATTGCAGAGAGAAGCACCCAGCAGATGATGCTTCAGGGAAATAAGGTAAAACTTGTCTTTGGTAATATATATATATATATATATATATATATATATATATACACCTTGACACTAAAAGGTTAAGGTCGACCTGTAAACAAGCTAGAGACGACCTGTGAGGCCATGGGGTTTGGTATTGGCATCTGTGTAAGGGTTGGGGCCGACCTGTGGTTATATTTAAATTTAAGTTTGAATAGTAGGGCCAACCTACATTTGAGGAGGCATGACCTTAAGCCTGACTTAATGTTTTGGACGTTGGTGATCTAGTATGACCATTTGTTACCTTGGAGAACACTTGAAGGTTATGTTTGTTGATTTAATCATTTAATGGAGGAATGGGAGCATCGAAGGTCCTTTGGAGGTTGGATGCTGCAAGTGGAAGGCCACATTGATGAAGATGTTCCTCTTTGGAGGAATTTTGATGTAGAATTGTACATATGGCTTGAAAAGCCCCTATTTGTATATTTTTAAGATTATTTGATTAAGTGTGGAGGGATTTTACCCCCTCCATAGGTTAGGTTAGGGGTTTTCACGTAGAAAATTAATATTTTATTGTAAGAGGAAGTTGAGCCTTTCCCCCATAAATAGAGAGGCATTTCCTCTCATTTCATCACAACAACTTGAGGGAGAAATCCCTTAAGAGGTCTGAAATTTCTGAAATTTTTTTGGAGCATTTGGGTCTTGAAATTGTGCTTTGGATCAGTGATACAAAAATCGTTTCGGCGAAAAAATCGCTGGGGTCCAGAAAACATCGTTTCGTAAAAATTGGCAAAACATCGGCAACATATCAGCAAACATAAAAAAATACAAAAATATTCATTTTATTTTTTATTTTTGAAACATTTAAAGCAACAATAGCATCAAATAGACAAATTGCCACATGAATATGGAAAGAAAATTGATATATGAGATGTCTAGTGATACATCACACATAAAAAATGACTCATGTCCTAATTCCTGAGTCATCAAAAAATATAATAAATGTATCTCATGATCATCATCATGACTCATGAGTCATCTACAATGAAATCAAGTAAACAAACTATTGATTCCCTCTACCCCTTTTACAGACAAAGGTAATCGCTGTAGAAAGTGCTTTTCATTTAGCACTAGGAGTAGGTGCCCTTGAGGCATGTGTGCCTCATATTGGAGTCAAACGTCCTCTAGAAGAACTAGAAGACCCTCGAGACAGATGTCCCCTAGAAGAAGGTACTGGTAGAGGAGGTAGACTGCTAGTGCTACCACTGGGCCTATCTCCCTCTGACTGTGACTGTGGCTCTGCTGGTGGCACACTTGCAGACTCGGCGTGAAACTAAATATCCTCTGGAACATCTTGATCCAAGTCCTCAGAGATACCATGATCATCACTACTATCCTCTAGCCAATCAAGGGCGGTGTTAATAACAAGTTCCTCAACCTCCACCTCCATGCAGCAGTAGTGTCAATCCCATCCAATGAAATGGCCTTCGCATCAATTTTTATCTCAAGCTACTTCACCCACAACCTGAGATTGTAGTAGACGTAGACCAAATCATTAAGGCGTGAGGTATACCAAATCCACAAATCTAACCCTTGAATCCAAAATATCCCAATGGCAAACTCTTCCTTGGCAGGTTGAATGGCTTGGCTCTCCTCCCTGGCTAAATGCACAAATAAAACCAAAAAAACCCCTCACAGACCCTTAAACATGTAGATTTTTTTACACACGCAATTTTTTCCATGACCCACGAATTTTTTCCCGATTTTTCCCGATTTTTTCAACGATTTTTGGAGAAAAAATCGTTTTGGCCAAAAACTCGCGATTTTTGTTGATTTTGGCGATTTATCGCCGATTTTTGTAACAAAGCTTTGGATAGAGGATTGAAGAATTCTATTGATGAGATAATTTTGTGAATGCTTTTCTTGTTTTTGGTGAATGATCTATGAATCTAGGGTTTCTTCATGCATAGTGACTTGATTAAGTGTTCTTCTTCAAGTCGAAGTGTTGTTGTGGTTCTCAATCCCATTGACCTACTTTTGAGGTCATTTGTTGGACATTAAATCCTATCCTTCTCCCCTAAACAATACCATGAATTCCGGTCTCTTTAGTCTTAGTTTAGTATTAGTATTGAAAGGAAATAAAAAGTAAATAGAGTAAGTATTAATTGTAGTATAATAGAAGGTGTAGGAAATAGAAAGTATAAAAATAAAATTATCTTATCTTATTTTATCTTTTTAGATGGTTGATAATTGCATGCTATCCTATATACTTTGCTCATTTTGTTGAAAACCCTAAGGAAGGATTAAGATTGTTTATCCCCTTCCCTTACTTCATTCATCTTAAACTTTGTTGAAGCATCTATGACCTAGCCTAGGGATTAAGATTGTTTATCCCCCTAGACTTTGTCTTGGCTAGTTTCTAGCCCCAGGGATTAAGATTGTTTATCCCCCTCGGGGTTGAACTGGTTTCCTTTTGATCTTGTGCTCAAAATCAAAGAAAACATAGGACGACATTAGGGATTGTGAGGGTACATCCCCCTAACTCTTTTTCCTAAAGGATCATACCTAGGGATTGTGAGGGTACATCCCCCTAGGGTTAACCCTTAAGTTTTTTTTGTTGTTGATCCCCCATTAAAGCTTCCATTGCATTGTCTCCATTGCCCAATGAAAAGACACTGACCTCAAATTATTTTCTTTATTACTCTAAAGCTACCTATTGACCGCCTATCCAACTAGGGGGTCAACTCCATGTGCCATGAAGAGATGCATCATCAGATGCTCATTTGTCGAAGATTATCTAGTTCTACAAGGCATTTTTGGCCCCAGCACTTCTTTTTGTAAACAGTATTTCCGCACCCCTGCGTGAGTTAATAATGTAATAGGTTTGCATGGGTCATATTTAGGTCAGTTACCTTGGGATGGGTTCATTGGGAGAGTTCCTTTCACCGAGGGTTTTTTATCCTCGGGTTATCAATTGGGCTTTTCAGCCTTAATGATTTCCCTTGAGTTTTTTCCCTCACACTTGCAATAATTCCTCCAAAGTGGTGAAAGGCATTCTAATGGGCTTACCCTCTGGTAACTATTGTTTAGGGATGATGTAAATGACCATGTAAGACATCTTAGAAAGTTTTGCGGAATTCCACTGAGTCTAGATTAATTATTTTTTAATTAATTAATTTTTAATTAAATTTCCCTAAGTTTGGAGGTTTAATTATTTAATTAATTAATTATTTTTGAGCAAAAGTTGTAAAAACTAGGTCCTTGGACTTTTGACAAGGGTATTTGTGCTCAAAAGAAATGGAATGAGACCCCCTACACCCTTGGACCAAGTTTCAACTCAGTCGGACAACTTTTGCTAGGTGTTTGTCCACTAGGAGTCTCAGTCAGTCAAAACAACAATTTTAATTGCTAAATCATGACATAGGAAAAATGTCATTTTTGTAATTTTGAGCATATGGGGTAAAGTAATGATGGAAAAGTGTGAGAGAGATTTTATTTAACCTTTCCTAACCTTTCCTAACATTTCCCAACCCTCACATCACCCCCTCACCTAGCCATTAAGAAAAAACGTCACTTTTCCTAGAGTGGTGTGCCTCCCTTCTAAAAAGTCTTCAAAAAGTGAAAAAATAATAAAAAAATTAATGGGAGACTTATTATATCCCTTGGTGTGCCTCCCTAAACCCTACAACTCATCATTTCACTTATCAAAGCCTTGCCAACTCACTCCAACTCATTTTCACTTCATCCATCCATGCCAAAACCCTAACTTACCAAAACCCTAAAAGTGACTTTTCTTTGATGTGTGACACTTGTAACTCATCCAAGAGGGGTAGCTTTGCCTTCCCAGGTATAAATAGAACCCCTCTCTCCCTCACTCATTTCTATACCATATCTTGAGTTATTGTTATGCTACTTGATTTTTATCTCATCTCTCTCTTTATTTTCCATCTTGCATCCATTCTTTTGCTCTTGAGGGTTTTGGAGCAAGTACTTGTTCCAAGATTTTTCCTTGAGTTATAAAGAGAAACTTTGGAGGATATTGGAAGAACAACGAGTATTCTTGTCTCTTGCTTACATATGAGGTAATATTGTGGATTTGGCATCTTGGGTTGCATAAAGTAGATTCTTGGGTAAAGTATTTTACTTGGGTAGATTATACAACGAGTATTCTTGTTGATCTATATATGTGGGTTTGCTAATAGGGTGTAAGTATTTCATTTTGTTGGCATATTCAGCCATATTATCTACTTGTATGCATCACATGTGTTGAAGTTTTGCAGGTTTGCTTCTAGGGTTTTGTTGGGATTGCCTCAAGGAAGAGTCCTCCCTCAAAGCTCACTCAAACTCCTTCTTTTCTCCTTCTTTACTCATTATTTTCTTGATGTTCACTTCACATAATATTTCAGCTAGCTTAACATCATAGATTGGTCATCTTAATCTACTTTTATCATAAAAAAATTATGTGAAAAATTTATGCCCTAAAAACTGAAATTTTTCTTCATCTATATTGTTGTGTGTAGCTTTTCCAGCAAGCATAGCTTGCTAGTTTTTGCAGGTTCTCATCAGGTTGAAGGGGTTATATTGCCCAAAATCATCCACACAACACTCCAAGACCCTTTTCTTCAAGTGGGTAACAAGTCTCAACCTTTCTCTCTTCTTTGTAGCTTCTTATGCATATTTTTCTTCACTTCTTGCTGATTTTAGTAGCTCATAGCTTGGGAAGAGAATTGGTACGGCCTACCTCCCACATGTGAGCTTAGGGTTGGATCTAGCTTTAAGTTTTTCATCTCAAAATCGTTCTCCTAAGCTAGGACGTGGGGTTTAGCAAGTAATTTGTTAATAGTTGTTGTAGCTTGCTTACTTCTCAACCTCTTTGGCACAATAAAGGTAGGCTTCCCTCCACCTTGTGCCATTGAGTGGTTTGTTGTTGTTTCTCTTTCCCTTTCAAGCTTTTCTCATCTTAATAATTGCCTACACCTTGGGAAAGACATCCCCAAAATCGTAAGGCTAGGATAAATAATGTGTTATTGATTTCCTAATGCTTTGATGGTCAAAATATTCTAGATCTAGATCTCATTCACACATTAATCTTTAGCCTAAGCCCTTGGGGCATAAGTTATTTGCATGTTCTAAGTTATCTTAAGATCTATTTCATTTTACATGCTCTAATCCAACACTAAATAGTTTAATGCATTGATGGTATAATAAGTGGTTTTCTCTTTCATGCTATCTCATACTTAAGGCCATTTGTCATCACATAAGTTAATGTGTTGTTGGATATGTTGATAGTGTAGGCACACATCTAAAATCTTAAGCTTTATTCTTCACACTTAGCATTCTCTCTTAATGCTTTAACAATCATAAGATAAGTGGTAATAAGCTTGAGTTTCTCTCTTTTTCTTTGGCAAGTTGTTCTTGCCCTTGTTCATTAGCATTCTTTACAAGCTTTTCATGTTGTGGCTTAACTAATGGTGATGCATTAAAACTTTATTTCAACTCTATCTTTACATGCTTTACATGTGTTAATGTGTTTCATTTTCATGCTTAACAACACATCTTTATAAGTTGCATAAAGTTTCGGTTTTGACATTAAATCACCTTTTTAAGGCAACTAAAAGTCATCAAAACACTCTTTAATACGTCTAAAAACTTAACCAATTGATATATAAACTTAATAGACTTAATAGGGTACCCTAAACCACCATCTTCGCCATCTAAAACGGGGATTGAGGAAGGCAACGGAAGGTGCTAGGCCGGGGACGGTCTCACGGCACACGACGTCCTTTCCGAGAGTACTCGGTTCTTTAGGGTTGACCTGTGAAGCTAGGGTAGGCCTCGTTACCTCACTTCTTGAGCATCCAGCAACCATTTGGTAATTGGGGGAGGAGGTTTTGGGTCAAACACTTAGTTAGGGTAATAAAAATCTTTCAAATCTTTAAAACCCCTAACTCACTAAGTATCTAATAACCTTGGTTTAAATTGACATATCTTAAGGTTTAAAAATTATAAGCATAATCTTCCAATCTCATCTATAAGTAATGCTTTGCAGGTAATTAACTAAGTGTCTTAACTATTGTGGAACACTTACATTTAAAGCTTCTAAATCTTCTGAGTGTCCTTGTGATTTTTGAGTGTTGATGTTGCCATTGATAGGCTTAATGTGTTGATGATGCTCACGTCTTGATTGTATTTAATTTCCTGCACATTTAAACACACATGGTTAGCTTGCTCTATTGTAAGTTGCATCTTATTGTAATATTGTGTAACTAGCATTCTTTATTTGTAAGTATCTAACCTTTGTAATCTTACTTGTAATTAAACATCCTTACATTTAGTTGACCCCTTGCCCAACCTTAGGCACTAGTCTTAGTAGACCTAGGGAAAGGCTTGCTTGACATAGAAACTCTTGCATCTTGCATTGTTGTCTTTGCATCATAGGTTAGACTCCCCCTAAACCTTAACTAATTAAAATCTACTCCTAGAACTTAATGTAAATCTCATCTAGAAACTAGGGTCTACCCCCCTTGGCTTCCCTAGGAGTAAGCCCAGATGAAAGAGGTTCAAGCCAAACTGACAGCATGGGCTTTGAACCTAGGCATTGTGCCTCCAAGGACACACTAAGTGAGCAGGACTTGGCTCACGTTTGCAAGTGTGTAAAAGGACAGCAACACTACCCAAAACCATTTTCTTGAACTTCACTCTCCACATCATCTCGAGTTTCCTCGCCCTAAGTCCTAGCAAATCTTAATCCAGGGAAACCCCTTTGATCTGGAGGAGAGTTGGCCTGAAGTGAGGAGAGTTATGCAGAATTGCACTTGAGCTTTCAGACTTTAGCTCAATAAGTGTGGATTACCTAATAAGACTACAGATATGTACTCTAAATGTTGACATAAAAATTAGATCTGTAGAATGATAACGGTTTTAGTCTTTTTAGTTATAAAATGATGAGCCAAGCAAGACCTAGCAACTTCTCCTTGGGCTATGGACTCCATGTGACGAATAGAACTGGAGAGTAGGAAAAGAGGGTGTAATAAACCACCAAACAACAAGTATTATCAACCATAAAAAGATCTGATATGTACATAACAACCACGTGACATGTTCAAGAGAGACACAACAACACATCCATAAACTTCTTGCAGCGACCTAAAACATCAAAGATGAGATTAAAGTAAGAGAGACAACCTTCTATTGAATGAACAACCCCTTAAGACATCATAATCCAAATCTGATATCAAAATGAAGTGAAGAGGGTTTAAACACCACACTTCAGCCTCCCCTTTAAGCAAACAACCCTTTGCACAAAGTTATGGCAGCAATACCTCAATGGCAGCCTTGCATACATACAACTTCTGCAAAAACAAGATGGAAGATCCAATTCATCAAGCCCTTTCTCCCTTTACATGTAATTACAATCTTTGGCCTTAGGGTGATTTTCATTCTCTTGAACCTCTACCTAGAAAATGGGAGGAGTTCTCTTTTATACCTTCTACCCTCAACAACATCCCAATAAAATTTTGAAAAGAATACTCCAGAAGGTTATAATCAACCTTTCCTCCAAAAAATCATAATAAAACATCATGAAAAAGGTTCTTGGAGTCTCCTTGAAGTAGGGAACTCCTCATTAAGGGTGAAAAGATGCTTAAAAGGTCTTGCTTCCATGTGTCACCTCTCGAAAGAGAGCACTCCTTGGGATGCTCTTTTTACCATTTCCAATCCATAAAATATGCTACCAAAACAACCTCCAATGTGTTAGAAAGTAATGGATGTGCTCGTTTAACCATAGACAATATAACAATATTGTCACCCAACAATAGGCCAAAGCCACCCCCGAGCACCTTGACCTTAACAGAGAAATCTTTCCGGAAGCAAACCAATACCCAACCACGGCTAATGCATAAAGATAACCAAGACTGATCAGAAAGTCCAACCATAACCAAAAGAAAGTTCGAGCCTAACCCAGGTATACAGATTGTAGCATATGTCGGCTGCAGCTGCTCCCCAAACTTGCGCACTTGCCTAGTTTCTGTAGTGCGCACCTCTTTCCCGCTGAAATTTCGAGTTGTCTGGTACAAAATGAGGTCTGGCTACTTGTATTTATACTGTTTTCCTGAGCTGTCTAGGCCGACTACTCATTATGGATGCTAAATACTTAATATTAATTCTTTCCTTGATCCAACTTGTCTTCTAGGGTAAGGTTTAATGCTTTAGGGTTTCTTCTTGCTTCCCGGAATATTCTGTTCTCGTCAAGGTTACACGTGGAGGTAAATACCTCCCGCGGGTACCATAATATCAACACTCCCTCCTAGCTAGGGAGGTATTGAAGGCAATGGTCTTGAGCACAAACATACCATTCAACCGGTAGCATCATCATAGTTGTACAGACTATCTCGTGATTAGAACATGAGCACCATCATCACTATCAGTGTCATCTGACAGCATCAACTGCATCATCTCTCGAAACCATACTCTATCTGAGTAATCAGGCATGATGTTGAATAATTCACTCACTCCAAAGAGTGATACAAGAACCATTCTTCTAATCTGGGCATATGTCCTAGAAGAATAACTATTCCAACAGATGTTGGAAGCCACGCCGTCGCTACAAGGACTACTCTTCTAATCCAGACATACGCCCTAGAAGAATAAATGTCCTAGACCATTTTCCGTTTGGAGAATGTCTATCCATCAGTACATTGACCATCCATCTAGCTGATAATCATTTTCAACACTATTGATAGTCTACATGGAAATCAAAACAATGTCATTCAATGGAACACAATTGTGTCTATCCATAGTAGTACACAACTACAATCCAGTGGTACAATACCACACCAAGTAGCACACAACTACTTAATCAGTGACACATAGTCACAACCAGTGGAACACATTCGCCACAGTAACATACATCTACTGTCCAAAGACATACAGTCTCCATAGCAATCATATCATCTAATATCAACCTGGAAAGAAAAACAATATCATGATATAAACTGAGTCATCTAGGCTATTCTTCCACTCACAATTGTGTCTATCCATAGTAGTACACAACTACAATCCAGTGGTACAATACCACACCAAGTAGCACACAACTACTTAATCAGTGACACATAGTCACAACCAGTGGAACACATTCGCCATAGTAACATACATCTACTGTCCAAAGACATACAGTCTCCATAGCAATCATATCATCTAATATCAACCTGGAAAGAAAAACAATATCATGATATAAACTGAGTCATCTAGGCTATTCTTCCACTCACAAATGTGTGAGATCTGGAAGAGCATATACCCTCAGAAAGTAAAACACCAACCATGAAACATCTGGACTATTCTTCTCAAGCATAGAAGAATAATTATCCTGATTTCTGAGCCTGGACCATTAACCTATCTGGGCCATTCCTCCGGCACTAAACAAAGTGCAACCTGGAAGAATGAGTCTGCCCTAGGGAATGCCTGTCCCTGATTGTTGAACCCGAACCATTCACCTAACGGGGCCATTCCTCCAGCACTAGACAAAGTACAACCTGGAGAGAATGAGTTTGCCCTAGGGAATGATTGTACGGACCATTTCCTAAAGAAATGACTATCCTGCACCAACGTCCAAAACGAACCATTCTTCAAAACTGCTCACAACTGTAAACTTCGAAAGAATGACTGCCCGGTGAGGCGGACCATTCTACTTGACCACTACTGAGAGTGATTGTCAAGAAGAAAGACTGTCCTAGACCATTCCCCCACACTTGTCACAAGGGGAATCATTGTCTATGGTACATCAACAATCTATCGAACCATTTTCATTACGAAAATGACCGTCCGATCTAGACCATTTTACGAACTGGAAAATGCATGTCCGTCAGAAATCTCAAACCACTTTCCGAACTGGAAAGGAACTGCTCATCCTGGACCATTTTTCGAACTGAAAAATGACTGTCCATA
This sequence comes from Picea mariana, assembly GCA_032191745.1. NCBI lineage: Eukaryota > Viridiplantae > Streptophyta > Pinopsida > Pinales > Pinaceae > Picea > Picea mariana. Next base: position 11,410 of record JASDQU010324002.1, read on the forward strand.
AATCAATAACACATCAGTGCTCCCTCCCAACCTGGGAGTCATCTCCTCTCTTTTCAATAAAAAAGTCGTCTCCACAAGCTCCAGCTTGTTTCTTGAGTATGCAAACTTTTTCATCTTGGACAGAGGCTTTACCAAAATATCTGCTTATCTAGTCATCTGTGGAGATATATTAGAGAACCACTTCTCTTTTCTGGACCTCATCATGGAGAATGTAATGTTCGATTTTAATGTACTTCGGTCTTTCTGGAACATTGGTTTTCTCTGAAGGCTTCATAAAGCTCTTGATCATTACAGTATATCATGGTTGGATTCAACACTTTTGTTTCTTACTAGCTCATGATATCGTGGCAAGGCTCAAATTGAAACATATCCAAGTGGCACTTCTTTTGTCATCATGAGAGTGTGTCATGGATTAGCAATCCATCATCCTGAACTTCTGAGTAACCATTCTGATCTTTGTCATAGAAAGTTTTCACCATGCTTCTATTGTGCATGAGACACTTTCCACCAAGTTGTTTGAATCCATACAATATCTTCTTCCATCTGCATACAAGGGTCTCTTTCCGATATACCTCAAAATCTTGAGGTTGCTCTACATATGCTTCTTTGTTCAATTACTCTGTTGAGGAGAACAGCCCTTACATTCATCTAATGTAAACTCCAACCCTTGGATAATGCAGGAGATATAATGCCTCAGGTAGAGGTATGTCTGGTTACAGGAACAATCTATCATCATAGTCTTCTCCCTCCATCTGGGAGAACATTTAGTTCTGGATATCGCAATGCTTCCATTCATAAGTCTTCCATACACTATTCTTCATCACAACTTTCATTTGTTCTTCTTGACTGTTTCTAGTGGGTTCAAACCAAGCTAGTAGTCTTGTTAGTCCTGATATAATGACTGGTTGTTCTAGCTTTTTCTTTCTTACTTGGAATCTTCATGTTCTTCTTCATGTTTCTCTTTAGCTCTTGGGTCCATGGAATTTTCTATAGATTCCATGCCATGAAGATTTTGACTTCTTTCTTTCATCATAGGATCATGGATGAGGATGGACAACCAAGATATTTTAAGGCTTCTTTTCAAAGAAAACTTCTTCTAAAGTCAAACTGAACACGTGTTGCTTTTCATGGTTGCTACCATTGATGGGAACATGGATAGAAACTACATAATCCACAAGGCAATAAAAATCCTCTCAGCAAGAAACAAGAGGGGCCCATAAAATAACAAACAAGACCTAGTCAAGAGGATAGGGGGTCTCATCACGAGCCAACCTATTAGGTTCATGGGTACCTAACAATATGACATTGCCACCATCTGGTTACCATGCCAGGGCAGTGACTTTTGGTTGCATAGCCAAGGGAAAGGGGGTCTCATCACGAGCCAGCCCAATAGGTTGCCCTTTTGGTTTCCTTAGCTTTGTATAGTAGATCTTTGAGCTTTTAGATGATATGTTAGGGATTTCATGGATATATTTGATAACTTTAATGATGAAATGTGATTTACATTGCTATGATGTCTAGGACTAATGAGCCCATGGAGGGCGTAGTCTTTGATGTG
>JASDQU010324004.1:0-12967 GCA_032191745.1 Picea mariana
TCAAAACAGATACAACAAGTGTAGGATGAGATCCTATAAAAATGGATCTAGAATGGAAAATCAAAACAAAATAGGAAAGGTCCTATTTAATGATCTCTAAAAATAGTAGATTGCTGATGAAGTGCAGTTTTAGCCTCCCAAGGTTGTTTGATTTGGTCCTCCAAAGATAAAATTCGAATTGGGTGATGTGTCATTTGATCCCTATCATTTTGCCCTTGAAAATGACCAAATCTAGTCAAAAAATTCCTTTTTGACTTTCATCTCCAAGAATGGCCTTCAGATTTTGATTTGATAATTCATAACCAGCTTATTGAAGAAGATTTCAAACCATTCAAACCCAAAAAATCCTGATCTGGGCGAAAATTTGGCTATTCTGGTCATGACAGGCTTTCACCAGCTAATTTACCCAAAAATCCGCTCCTTAGCTGGTGAAAGGCAGAGCTTTCACCAACTAACTGGTTATAATTCTGCCTTTTGCGCTGGTGAAAGTGCATAGTTTTTCAAAATCAAATTTCTCGGTCATGGAAAGTCCGTTTTGCGTGCTTAAATAGTCGATTGACATCTACAAATCCTAAGCTTTCCAATGATGCTTTCAAATCTACATTTGGAGCTCTGGAAGCTAGTCAAATATTCCTTAAAATATTAGGAATCACTGTTTCAAAAATGCCAGTGCATTTTTGATCGCTAACACCCTCCATGGAGGAAGAAAAGAAAAATGACAAAGCAAACGATTCTATTAATATGTTGCTTGAGCAAGCTCTCATGCGACAGAGGGACAAAATGATGGAAAATTTTTCCCACATCCTTCAACGTCTGCTGATAACAAGAGGTGTGTCTTCATCAAGTGGCCACTTTGGAGGCACCTCTCCTTTAAAGGTACAAGTTAATTTTGATATTCCCATATTTGAAGGACAGATAGATGCAGATGCCCTAGAAAAGTGGTTAAACCTACTAGAAGGTTATTTCTTTGTTCATAATCTCTTCGACAAGGAAAATATCACCTTCGCACTCCTTAAGGCTCTCCCCCATGTCAACATTGTTGGGAAACTTACCGAGACCAAAGTTCCACAAAGGATTCTGGAATATATCAGGTCGAGCCCACTTAGGATTTTTTTGTGGATGCGGTAAAGGAACAATATTACCCTGTTGGAAACTATGAGGACCAGTACATGAGATGGACCACACCGCAGCAAGAGAAGGGCCAAGCAGTGCCAAAGTTCACTAATACCTTCCACACCTTGCGCACCAAGCTAGGTATCAAAGACTCTGAGCAACATTTGGTTCTGAAATACCACAGGGCTCTACACAGATACATCCAAACTAAAATGGATTTTCTAGACATATTATCACTCAGTGTTGCTTATCGATATGTTGTTAAAATCGAGTAGAAATTTAAGCACCAAAAAAAAGGGGATTTCAGGTCTGCAAATCCGCAACAACAAAATTATTATAAAGAAGGCCCTAAAAAACAGCGTCTCAAACCATTCCAAGCCACATGAAAAGAAGGGTCACGGAAAGACAAAGAAGGACATCGAGAAATGGTGCGATTTCCACAAAATCCCTTGGCACAACACCGATGAATGTCACTCAAAATAGTCATTGGTGGATGAGATCAAAGACAAGGAGTTGAACCCTAATTATGAATCTGGGTCAGAAAAATATTGATAGAAGACAGATCATCGACGCACATCCCACTTCTATTGCCGCGACCACAACAATTCAACCATAAGAAATAGCAGATCCTGAAGGGGGGTAGCCCCTTTTTCATTCACAGATGTGGGTGAAGGGGACCCCACTGCAGTTTATTGTTGATAGAAAAATCCAGAAGAACCTCATCTCAGTAGAGGTCGTCAAACAATTGGGATTGTTGACAACACCACACCTGCAACCATCCAACATCGGGTGGCTTCATGAGGGATGACACTTTCATGTTAGCCAATAGTGTCAATTTTCATATGGCATCCATCCCTTCAAGGGTGAGGTATTATGTGATTTTTCCCCATTGGATGTCTATGATGTTCTCTTGGGCCAACCATATATGTGGAAGTTCCATGATATTTATGAGTCGCAACCCTGTAGTGTCATTGTTACTCTAAGGGGTCATCTCCACAGAATACCATAGGTCATTCTGACTATTGTCCCACCTAAACAATTCCGCAAGGTAGTATATCATACTACAAAATTTAGCTTCTTCACAATCTATTCAAAAGGTGAATAGAAGGATACTGCAACCACTCTAGTCTCGACCCAAGCACCTTCTATCCAATAGAAGCGGGTCGACAAGACTGAAGTAAAGCATGAATATTCCTTCTGCACACAGACATCTCACGTAGCCTGAATGGTTGAACATATTCAACCCTGCCAACAACAGGCTCGTGACAGCCTTTCACAAAGCAAGTAGCGCAACGTCTCCAACAAGGCAAACAACTCACCAAGATTCAGATTCAGCAAATGCTTTCCCCTCTCCCTCAGGAAATCAACATAATAGAGACCATTTATTCCTAAGGATGGAGGATTTATCTAGGTGGATATTGGTGGCCACCCACCTATTCCACTGGCTCAAAAAAAAAAAATTCACCTTGGCAATTTTTCGGCAATTTTTAGGGTTCCGAACATTTAGGTCCGTTTTGAGGCCCTAAATGACGTTTTGTGGGGATTTTGGGCCTAGGATATTTATTGCAAAAATTTATTAAGGCCAATAGAAAATCGTTCTTCTTTATTAGACCTTTCCAATGGTGTATCGAGTGTGCCAAACTGAGATCCTATGCAAAAGTTATGCCCCCGGGAAGTTGATGTATCAACTACCCTCATCGGGGCCTGCAAACCTTTTGGCTTTTCATCTTCCGAGGTTAGGGTTTTGCATTTTACAAGAATTTAAAAAGGCCTTTGGAGCCTCATTGTAACAATCATATTCTGGTGAATGCGAGTAGCTGTCGCAAGTCTTCTCAGAGATAATTTGTCACCATTCTAGCAATTCTTTCACTATGTATTTCTACAGTTTTGTACATTTCACTCATTAATAGAAATTGTGTATTACTGTATATATGTGCATCTTGTCATATTTATGATATATCTCTGTTATATTATTTCCGCTATTTTAATAGATCTGTATATTTCTTTGTTATATCTCCGCTCTCATTTCATGCCAAAAATAATCTAGATCAATGGTATCAGAGCAGGATGCTCTTGATCATTTTTTCAATGCATGTCCCCGGTGAGGTCCAAGTATAGAAATTTGGGTCTCTAGATTGTCTCTCTTGAGGACAATCACTCTTGCACACCCAAGAAACTCTCCATGGTAGAAGAAAATAAAAACAATAAAGCAAACCCTTCTATTAATATGTTTCTCTAGCAAGCTCTCAGGCGACATAGGGATGAAATGACGAAGAATTTTTCCCACATCCTTCAATGCCTGTCGATAACAACAGGCGTGTCATCATCAAGTGACCACTTTGGAGTCACCCCTCCTTTCAAGGTACAAGTTAGTTTTGATATTCCCATATTTGAAGGATAGATAGATGAGGATGCCCTAGAAGAATGGTTAAATATGCTAGAAGTTTATTTCTCTATTCATAATTTATCTGACAAGGAAAAGATCACCTTCACACTCCTTAAGGCTCTCCTCCATGTCAAAGATTGGGGGGAAACTTACTAGGATAAAATTTCCATAGAGGAGTCTGGAATATATGGGGTCGAGCCCACTTGGGATTTTTTTGTGGATGTGGTAAAGGAACAATACTACCTTGTTGGCAACTATGAGGACCAATACATGAGATGGACCATGATGCAACAAGAGAGGGTCCAAGCAGTGTTGTAGTTTAGTCATACCTTCCACACCTTTCACACCAAGATGGGTATCAAAGACTCCGAGTGAGATTTGGTTCTGAAATACCGTGGGGCTCTACATAGATACATGCAAACTAAAATGGATTTTCTAGACATCTCATCACTCAGTGTTGCTTATCGATATGTTGTTAAAATCAAGAAGAAATTTAAGCACCAAAACAAGCGATATTTTGGGTCTGCAAATCCGCAAAAACAAAAGTATGATAAAGACGACCCTAACAAATAGCCTCACGAAAACCAAACTAAGCCACAAGAAAAGAAGGTTCACGGAAAGACGAAGAAGGACACCAAAAAATGGTGAGATTTCCACAAAATCCCCTGGCAGAAGAATGATGAATGTGGCTCAAAAAATTCATTGGTGGTCGAGATCAAAGACAAGTAGCTGAACCCTGATTAGAATCTGATTCAAAAAATACTAATAGAATACAGATCATCGACGCAGATGCCACTGTTATTGTTGCAATCATATTAATTCAACGAGAAGAATCAACAAATCCTAAAGAGGGGGAGCTCCTTTTTCATTCACATATGTGGGTAAAGGGAACCCTGCTGCATTTTATTGTTGATAGCTGAAGCCAGAAGAACATCATCTCAGTAGAGGTCATCAAACAATTGGGATTGTTGACAACACCACACCCGCAACCATACAACATCCGGTGGCTTCTCCAGGGACGAGACCTCCATGTCATCCAACAGTGGCGATTGTCATATAGCATCCATCCCTTAAAGGATGATGTATTAATGTTTCCACATTGGATTTCTATGATGTTCTCTTGGTCTAGCCATATATGTGGAAGCTCCATGCTATTTATGAGTCTCGACCCTGTAGTGTCATTGTTACTCTAAGGGGTGATCTCTATAGAATACCAGAGGTCATTTCAACTATTGTCCCACCTAAGTAGTGTCACAAGGTAGTATCTCATACTACAAAATTCAACTTCTTCACAATTTGTTCAAAAGGTGAACAGAAGGATACTGCAACCACTACAGGCTCGGCCCAAGCACCTTCTATCCAATAGAAACGGGTTGAAAAGACTGCAACAAAGTGCAAACATTTCTTCTACACACATACATCTCATGTATCTTGACTAGTTGAATAGATTCAACCCTGCCAACAACAGGTTTGTGAAATCTTTCCACAAACCAAGCAACGCGACGTCTACAACAATGCAAGCAACTCAACAAGATTCAGATTCAACAAATGCTTCCCCCACTCCCCCGGGAACTCAACGCAATGGATACCATTGCTTCCTAAGGAGGGAGGATTGATTCAAGTGGATATCGGTGGCCACCCACCTATTCCACTGGCTCGAAAAATAGTTTTCCACCTTGGCATTTTTTCAGGTTCCAAACTTCTAGGGCAGTTTTGAGGCCTTAAACGACATTTTTTGGGGATTTCGGGCACAAGAAGTTTCTTGCGACACATGGATTTTCATCTTTAGGGGTTAGAGTTTTGGATGTTACTTATGTTAAAAAGGCCTTTGGAGCCTCATTAAAACGATCATCTTCTTGCCAATGCGAGTAGCCATCACATTTCTTCTTAGAGATAAGGTCCCATAATTCTAGCGAGTCTTTCACTCTGTATTTCTACAGTTTTGTACATTTCTCTCATTAATAGAAATTGTGTATTACTGTATATCTATGCATCTTGTCATATTTCTAATATATATTTGTTATATTATTGCCTCTCTTTCAATATCTCTTTATATTTCTATGTTATATCTCTACTCTCATGTCATACCGAAAATAATTTGTATTAGTGGTATCAGAGTAGGATGCTCTTGATCGTTTTTTCAGTGCATGCCCCCGACGAGGTCCCAGTATATCAAATTGGGTCTCCAACTTGTCTCTCTTGAGGACAATCACTCTCACACACCAAATAAACCCTCCATGGTGGAAGAAAAGAAAAATGGCAGAGCAGACGATTCTATTAATCTATTGCTCAAGCAAGTTCTCACGTGACAAAGGAACGAAATGATGGAGAATTTTTCCCACATCCTTCAAAGACTTTCGATAAAAACAAGAACATCTTCATCAAGCAGACACTTTGGAGGCACCTTTCCTTTCAAGGTAGAATTTAATTTTGATATTCCCATATTTGAAGGACAGATAGATGCGGATGCCCTAGAAAAATGGTTAAATCCGTTAGAAGGTTATTTCTGTGTTCATAATTTATANGAACATCTTCATCAAGCAGACACTTTGGAGGCACCTTTCCTTTCAAGGTAGAATTTAATTTTGATATTCCCATATTTGAAGGACAGATAGATGCGGATGCCCTAGAAAAATGGTTAAATCCGTTAGAAGGTTATTTCTGTGTTCATAATTTATTTGGCAGGGAAAAGATCACTTTCGCACTCTTTAAGGATCTCCCCCATGTCAAACATTTGTGAGAAACTTACTCAGATAAAATTTCCATAGAGGAGTCTGGAATATATGGGGCTGAGCCCACTTGGGATTTTTTTGTGGATGTGGTAAAGGAATAGTATTACCATCTTTGCAACTATGAGGACCAGTACATGAGATGGACCATACTGTGACAAGAGAGGGGCCAAGAAATGTCAAAGTTCATTAATACCTTCCACACCTTGCCCACCAAGTTGGTTATTAAATATTTTGAGTGACATTTGGTTCTTAAATACCACGGGGATATACAGAGATACATCCAAACTGAAATGGATTTTCTTGATATCTCATCACTCAATGTTGCTTATCGATATGTTGTTAAAATTGAGCAGAAATTTAAGCACCAAAACAAATAGGATTTCGGGTCTGTAAATACGCAACAAAAAAATCCCCTGGCACAACACCGATGAATTTCTCTAAAGACAAGAAGACGAAACTTGATTCGGAATCTAATTCATAAAATACTGATAGAAGACATATCATCGAATCAGATCCCACTGCTATTGTCACGACCGTAGAAATTCAACCAGAAGAACCAACATATCCTTAAGAGGGGAAGCACATTTTTCATACATAGATGTGGGTGAAGGGGGCCTTGCTACATTTTATTGTTGATAGCGGAAGCTAGAAAAACCTCATCTCAACAGAGGTCGTCGAACAATTGGGATTTTCGACAACACCACACCCACAGCCATACAATATCAGGTGGCTTCACAAGGGATGAGACCTCTGTGTCAGCCAACAGTGTCAATATTCATATGGCATCCATCCCTTCAAGGATGAGGTATTATGTGATGTTTCCCCATTGGATGTCTTTGATGTTCTTTTGGGCCAGCCATATATGTGGAAGCGCTATGTTATTTATGAGTCTCGACCTCGTAGTGTCATTGTTACTCTGAGGGGTCATATCTACAGAATACTAGAGTTTATTTTGACTAATTTCCAACCTAAACATTTCCCTAAGGTAGTATCTCATACTACAAAATTCAGCTTCTTCACAATCTGTTCAAAAGGTGAACAGAAGGATATTGCAACCACTACAGCCTCGGCCCAATTACCTTTTATCCAACAGAAGAGGGTCAAAAAGACTGTAGCAAAGTGAAAATATTCCTTTTGCATACAAACATATCATGTATCCCGAATGGTTTAACAGATTCAACCCCCCCAAACAACAGGTTCGTGACAACCTTCCACAAACCAAGAAGCACGACATCTCTAGCAAGGCAAGAAACTCACCAAGATTTAGATTCAAAAAATGATTCCCCCTCTCCCCTAGGAATTGCTTCACGAGGTACTTCACCCAATTCATTTTTAGGCCCTCCGCGCACTTCCCTGCAAGTTCGACTACAAAACCAGTCACTTAGGTGGGTCAATCCTTACAGACTAACTTTCCTGCAATCAACTGATAGGAAAGGTGCACTATGCCACTATGGATAGAGGCTACCTTGTAGCCTCATGTTCCCTTCTCGACATCTCTGTAAGTTTCCTTGATCCTTTGTGCGAGAGCGCCGTCCATTGTTTTTCTGGGATAGAAATCCTGTGGGTCAGGGCCTTGCATACTCAGCCCTGTGATTTGATTGATAAATGTTGGATCCACTATGATACGACAGTTTAAACACAAGTATCCACCATGGTAACAGGACAACAACATCTTGACGCATGCATTCACTTCTTGGTGCCTTCTGAAGTGAGGAATCTTCATGACATTGAGCAGTGTGGACTACGCGAGGTTCATAGTCCATGATTGGGGAACTATCTTTGAATTCTTTCCCTTTGTTCTGTTCAGGTACTTATGTGGGGCAAGCATGTTGTAGACCTTCTTGTCGTCAAGTTTGAAGTCACTAAACTTCAATGCTGCAATCTTTTCTTGATTTGCGCAAACTGCGCATATCCCCTTCAGGAGGTACGCAGTGACCAAAGTGTACTCAAATTCTCTGGGCACACTATCTTGATTGATTGTGTCACTCAGAGGTGGTACATAGGTGGGTAAAATGCTTAGAATCAACTTAGCATTCGTGAGATCGTCTATGTGTTTGGTTCACTTTTCATTGGCTGGTTTGGATGGTCTGGCTCGAGCAGTGGACAGAGACGCTTGCACTGTTCTTGTGGATGAAGCCTGGATACCTTCATACATCGACATGAATTTCTCAGTCATCAAGTCGATCAAAACTTCTTCAACAACTTTCTCTGCAGTGCTCAGTTCTTCTGACATACGCACTCGGGGTGAACAATCGTCAGTTCAGGGAACAACTTAGAAACAATACTAAGATAGAGAGCAAGAGTGCGATGATCACTATATAAACTCGACTTAGTCTGCAGGGTCGAATTCTCAATTAGAAAAAGTGTTCTCGGTGTGTGGCATGGTGGGATAAATAGGGAACTTGACAATGGTTCACTTGCAACGAGTATGAGCCTCCATTAACTCTTGTTTGGTCCGTTATGGTGTGGTCCAATGGTCTGATGACAAACTATAATTTCCTTTCTTCCCGTTCAGAGCGTTGATCGAACGATTATAATGTCCCCAACGGCTATATTGCTTCGTCATGGTGAAGTACCATGTGTCGCTATTCTGATATCCCGGCAAAGCTCCAATTTTACAAATTTTTTGTCTGTGATGTTCCCTCTGGAACCTTCTGCAACTTTTCTATCTTATCTCTCTTCTTACTTAGATTTCTAGCCTTTTTTTCAGTGAGCTTTGTCTCGGTATTCCTTTTTCCATTCTAATTCTTATCTTCTTTGGTCATAGTCACTTCGCATTGTTGAGATTCTTTCCTAAGGTTCCTAGATAATACGCCTTCTTTTTCTGGGTTAGGTACTTCAGTCTTCTGTGGATATTTTAATGTCTCTCAGCTTCGACATCTGGGTTGCTAGTGTTAAATAGCTTTGATCTTCTCTCATGTTCTTTAATCAAGTGTGCAATCCTTCTGGTCATGAAATATTTTAACTCTTGTTTCTTCTGCTTCAAAAATTCTTCTTCTTTCCTTTGTCTAGCTTGATCTCTATCAATCCAAGGTTTTCCTAGTAACATGGTAAATGGGGCTCTATCTTCAATAAATTTCATAATCTCAAAATATTCTTTTGTCGAAGTTCCATTGGCATTCATAGGTATCTGGATGAGCCTTCCACATAGGTTTATTAGTTTCCCTCTAAATAACCTTATTCCTCCTATTGAGGGGATCATTGTAAATTCTAACCTTGTACAATATCTACTACAAACAGATATTCAGAAAATAACAGAAAAGATACAATGGCAAATACAAACATCACACAGAGATTTTTCCCCTAGAAACCCCAAACCGGGAAAACCAACATATTCTATATTCATTCATTGTGTTACAATGTTTACAATACAAAATAAATATAGGAACTAGCAGCATCCAAAACCCTAACCTAATGACCTAGATTAATCCAAAACCCTAATTCCTTAACCAAAAATAGAAAACCATCGGCCAAGAAACCATGTGCCGAAAAACCACCTAAATATAATGTGGTCCCGATACGAAGAAAAAAAAATTCGGGGGTGCTGCCCCTGAACCCCCTAGCGGCCCCCCCTCTAACCCCCCTATGCGCCTGGCATAGATGCTCAGACACTGCTACTTGTGCAAAGAATATAACACATACCCAAAATTCTCCCACTTGTTGTTTTCTTTGCACACAGGGGGTTATAGGGTTACATAGTCAACAATCCAAGGCAGCAATGCCCATGGATCCTCTACACCAAGAGAACTTCTCAGTGCTCACAGATTTTGTTAATGAATCTGCAACATTCTTCAAAGTGTCCACCTTCATCAACAATACTTTCTTTTCTTCAACCATGTCTCTCGTTGATCTGAAAATAGAAGGTTGACTTCTTATGCTATGCAAGCACCCTCTACTTCATTAAAATAAACTTTACAGGACCTTGCTCCATGTGTTAAAATATGCAAGATAAATTATGTGCCAAGTTTATGCTTCTTCTTTTAAATGTTTATATGTGAGGTCTTTGCAAGATTAAATATGTTGTTTACATAAATACAACAACAAATAATAACTTGCAACAAATAATAACCAACAAACATGAACAACAAGAACAACATGATAAAGGAGTTCACCCCTCTCTGGGCTACATCTCCTTGAGCCTCCTTCAATGGACTTAGCTCTCTGGGATTAATTTTTCAAAGATTCTTTTACAAGCTGCTGCTCAATTCCAATGGAAATTCTGACTATACCATTTGGATCAATTTACATAAAAACCCCAAAAATGACTAATAAAACTCTGAAAACGGATCATGGCTCATCCTGGCATGACCTCTTCTACATGTGGCCTTAAGCTTCCCTGAGATTCTCTTTGGAAAAAACACTTGTAAAAGTCCTCAAATGGATCTGAAACCTATCCCAAAGTGTTCAGAGAATATTAATTAGCCAAAAATGATTATTCAATCACATAAAACAAACATAGGCTCATCTGAGCAAGACCTCAAACAATGAGGGCTTCCGGCTCCCTAAAGCTTCCTAAAACTTCAATGGTTAAAAAACCTACAAAATAAGTCTTCAAATGGCTTTGAAAATAGTGCCAATGGATTCAAAACGTCCAAATACCCCTAGCTGGGCTTTTTCGGCACCTTATTTGGCCAAAAAATGAAGAAGATAGGCCTCCTGCCATTCTCTTCCTTCAAGCTTGATGTCTCTGGTTCGCCAAAACGCACCTCTGGGTGTTCAACCAAGAACACACTTCAAATTCGTGCTAAGACCTAGCACACACGCACAACCACATAATCGTGCAAATTGTAGGACGGTTAGGGCGCACCCAGCCCCTAACCGCCAAGACCACGGTCACAAGGTCACCATGTGATCACGCACAAAAATAGGAAAAGGGTTGAGTTTACATTGGCAAATAAAAAAATGACAAGTGGCGGTCGTTTTGTACAACCATTGAAACCAACCCAACTCCCCGCGCTCCGTGTAGGGTCATATGTGAATGCACGCGACCAAGGCTAACCGATTTAAATGTGTGCCCAAACTCCGTGTGGCAAGTGGTCATATGGTTATACATTACAACCGCAGCTTTGAACACGTTTAAAATTCTCGTGCGCAATTGTTTAACGGTGGTCATATGTAATACGCAATACAACCACCAGTCAGGGCTAAGCTCCGGCCTGACCCCGCGCCATATGAAACATTACACAAATTCAAATATAATAAAACACATATGTCATATAAGGACCACCGTGTGGGCTAGTGGTAGCCCACACACTACCAAAGCACTGAACCTTGGGGGAGGTCCATGGTTTGATCCCCGTGAACTCCATAAATTTTTGAACTAACAACCATTGCCAATAATGGGGTGCCACGTGGCAGCCCATGACTGGGCCACGTGGCACCAAAACACTTGCCAAAATGAATCCACGTGTCACATCGTGATTTGCCCAAATATGCCAATGAGTGAAGGCCATGTCATCATCTACCACCTGAATGTATGACCTCTACCACATCATCATACAGTCATGCCACATCAGCATCTGTACGGACTGTACAGACTGCACAGTCAGTGTCCCTTTTTTTACCTGTTTAACGATTCGAACAGATCGCGATATCTCTCACTCCCGATGTTTGTTTGAACCCAAATGAGTTGCGTTGGGTTCGTGATGACAAGGAATACGTACCCATTCATTTTGAGGCAATTCTGAGAACATTGATTTTTGAGCTAAATTTTGACCCCTGGTCCAGATTTTTGATCACGCCTTCCCACTGAAAGGCTTTTGGACCCACAAAATCTTATGATTATCTATCTGAGATTCAATACTCTTCTACTTTCAAGTTCTATCAACTGATTCTACTTGAAAAGTCTTTTTGACAATCACCTGGATACATTGACATGCCTGGCACTGCAACTAGCTATGTCCCTCAACCATTGTTCTCTCACTGTTGTCGACTCACTGTTCTCTTTGTGCTTGGAAGACTGCCAACCTTCCCACTGAGAATCAAGTCCTTCTTGCGAACTCTTTGGCGTCAACACAATCCTCTCTCCAATGGTTGCAAAAACTTTCCTGCGACATCTTGTCACAAGCCAAGAAAACCATCAATCTTGAAAACAAATTTATACAAGACTGAAAATGATGCCAACAAAGTATTTTTCTCTTCAAACAAACTGTCACATCCTGTACTTCATCAAAGCACATGGTGTTTTCCTGCATCTTTGTGTACTCAAAATCAACTTACAAGCCAACAAACACCATTGACTAAACACAAGTCGAAAAACATGATCGACACAACATAGTCATCAGACAATCATCGACACAGGTCAAAACTCATTTGAAACATATCAACCTTCCAAAATGACAAGTTGATAAACATGATACACAATCATGTTACAATCATGAGTCATTCATGATGAACTATCACCAGGTTCACTGCTTACACATACACAAAAACACATGCATGTGCATAGCTCTTCAACTCTCCTTCAAGTACATAAACCCAAAACATGTGGGTACATAAGAGCTGAATATAAAAAAGATATATGGATGTAACAAGTGAACATCATACTCCACTTTTACATCCTCCTAGCAAAGTTGTGCAACAACAACAATGCCTTCACACGAATTGCATTCACATGCAAACTTGCATCATACAAGTTATGATAAACTGCTGCAACTTGTCATGCTTTCAACATAAATGCATACATAAAGCTGAAATATGCATCTACAATAGAAAATGCAAGCCTTACTTGCTCAAG
>JASDQU010324008.1:1039-12702 GCA_032191745.1 Picea mariana
GTCCTGTTTGCTTGGTTGTGATTCTTAGATTTTTTTAGCGTGTGATTTTTCTTTTCTCTAGTTGGCCATAGATTTTTTTCGTCGACTCTTGTCCGCCAACATCGACCCTCCACGACGCTCACGGAGGCTACAGGGACTTCCTCCAGAAGATATAGAAGGAGACACCCCTTTACCCACTCATTCTACGAAACCATCTCCTCAACAGAGCGAGGTTCAAAACACCACAATTTCCTAGGAAGAAGTTCCCAGCCCTTTGGATAATTTTAGAATTGTCTCCGAATCCCCGGAAGCTTATCGCATTCCAGAGGGATATGAACAACAGATCCTCCACCTAAATTCCGCTGGAGAATTTTTTGTCATGAATCCTTCCAACATTCCGGCCAGGTCTCCTCATAACCCTTTACCCAATGACCCTTTTTGGACTGCGGACATTGTTCGGAGTCCACCACGCTTGGTGAAAGATCCTTATGGAACAGGAGAAGGTGCCGACGCATCTTCCTCCTATACGGTACCCCCAAATCACTTTACCGGTGCTACCACTTTTATATCCACACCAACCGTTGGCCGGAACATACCACCCGTTGGCTCGAACGTACCATTCGTCAGTTCGAGACATACTATTCCCCTCCAGACGGCCCATTCGACCATGGCCCCACACATTCCGACCATCCCTACTGGTAATGCGGTAGTTAGTCAAGCCCCGATTGGCACACCTGTAACACCAAGACCTAATCTCCCTTTTGGATTTAGGGCACTGAATGCATCCGCTATCACCACTGCCCAAACCACTACTCAAATGGTACCGAGAAGTTCCATACCTATCCAACAACCCGGAGGTACTGTCCTTGGTGATCCTAACCCAATCGGCAACACTGGTCAATCTTTTACGTTTGGCCCTCAAATCCCGGGAACTCTACCTCAAGCTGGGGGGCATCCTCCCACCGGAGGGAAAATTCCATTTGGGGGGCACCCTCATGCTGGGGGGCAACCTCAAGTCAGAGTCCAACATCAACCGCAAGGACAAAATGTGTCAGTTGCACCCAATCTGTGGAGCATCCCTTTTCAAGGAAATCCACATGCCTCCACAGGACAAAATGTGCCTACCGCACCTAACCTGTGGAGCGTTCCCTTTCAAGGAAACCCACATGCCTCTACGGGGAAAAACATTCAAACTTCACAACACCCCCCCCATGGACAAATGCCCAACCCAACATATAACCCACAAAACCCATCCGGTTATCCTCTGCTCACAAACACTTCTCAAAACGTCTCAAATCCTATGTACCTTGGTCAAAACCAACCCAACATGAGAGGGCCCACGAGTTATAATTATCCACATAACCCAGTATTGGGCCCCACTGGTGTCCCCCTGCCACACCAGCATTACCCACAGGTTAACCAACAACTACCCTTTTTAGCTACCCTGGACCTTCCAGATCTGTCTCGGTTAACGAATGATCCCATTCATCATTCTACAGTTTGGCCAGCCATTCCAGCAAAACTTCCCTCTGATATCCAAAAATTCGACGGAAAGTCGGGAGAAGACCCAAACAACCACGTTATGACCTTCCATTTGTGGTGTTCATCAAACTCCCTCATGGACGACTTGATTCGTTTGCGTCTTTTCCAACGAACACTTATGGGTTCCGCCGCGAAATGGTATATTGAATTACCATGTGCATCCTTTCATGATTTCAACTCCCTCACTATGTCCTTCCTCAAACATTTCCAACTGCCCATCCGATACGAAACGGGTACTGAACTGTTAACCTC
The DNA here is from genome assembly GCA_032191745.1 of Picea mariana. Classification (NCBI taxonomy): domain Eukaryota; kingdom Viridiplantae; phylum Streptophyta; class Pinopsida; order Pinales; family Pinaceae; genus Picea; species Picea mariana. The sequence continues at coordinate 2,813 of JASDQU010324008.1, forward strand.
TCTTCGTCAGACAACTTCCATACACATCTTCGATCATATCCATGAATGGAGAAGACGACGAAGGCTAATCAAAGAGGTCATCCCCAACCAATTATTAGCGGAATGGTTCACGAAATCATTATTACCCCAGATAGCTCATGACGTTGCCATGGGTGGCATGGTCACTGAGGAAGAAGCCATCGCCCGAGCTCAGTACTTAGACTTAGTCTATTCACAATCTGGTACTCTGTACGAGTTGATACCGAACGCTACCCGTGCCACTAATGACCCGTCCAAACCATCGACTGCTTCACATGCGGATGGAGTTATTGGCTCCGTCAAGACTCAATCTTCCACCCAGTCCACTGGAACGATTCAGAGGCCCGCCTCAGTGGCTGCTCCCAGTCCGACTGCACCCTATTCTACCCCCCCCCCACAGACTCAAGTCTCTGATGTGAATGCAGTCCAATCAACCCCTTCACAACAACCCGGGGGCAAGAAGAAAGCGAGAAACAAAACAAAGAAGAATAATAACAACGAACAACCCAAAACCCAACCACAAACCCCTACTGCCGGAAAACAACCACAACGAAAACTGAAATTCCCATGTCTCATTTGTGGTGACGATCACTACACTCGAGATTGCCCACACCGCGATGAAGTGGCCAAAATTTTCAAAGGAAATTCGCAACCCGCTGTGCTCACTCAACCTTTTCCGCAGCAACAATCATTGGTTGCATAGACCCCCACGCTAGGGGGCAGTTCCAACCAACCCCACGATGAAGCCTCGACAAGCGCACACATTTACATGTTCAACGGGGTTAATCTAACCACTTGTTCTGCGACATACGACACCCCAGTTAAACCCGACAAGTCGAAGACTGCTAATGGTTCTTCACCAGATCCTTTACCATCCTCTGTTAATCCTCCATCTGTCATCCCTCCATCTGGGCCACTTCATATCGAGAAACCGTCTTTTGACTCCATCCTCCGCCCTCCTAAGAGCACCATCCGGAAATCCACTTTCAATCCTAATTCACGGGCTGCCCAAAACTACAATATCATAGAAGATTTGGCCCAAGCCCCGTGTGCCATGTCCGTGTTGGAAGTTCTACAACATTGTCCAAATCAACATAGGACGCTCTTAGCTGCCATTCGCGCTTTCGATCCCGAGTCATCAAACTACATCACGTTTAATCTGGATGATTATCAACCGTGACTCTCCCACCAGCTAGCTTTCCAAATCGATGTTGTTGTTCATAACCAACAAATTCATCGAACTATCCTGGATGAGGGAGCCTCTACTTGTGTCATGTCTCTAGCCTGTTGGAAAGGTTTGAAATCACCTACCCTAAATAAATCCCCTACGATGTTACGCTCCTTCGATGGACGAGGTTTCCATCCTCACGGATTACTACAATCCCTCGTCGTCCAATTGGGTGGAAAAACTATTACCATTGATGTCGAGGTGGTCGTTGCTCCCCTCGACTACAATCTATTACTCGGAAGAAGTTGGTTTTACGCAATGACCACCGTCGCCTCATTGGTGTTTCGATGCATTCAATTCCCTCATCAAGGAAAAATTGTTACCATCGATTAGCTTGATTTTTGCACACCCGACGCCCGCATACCTGCTACCAAAAATATTCCGTTTCTGGGAGACCACGTGGTTACGTATGAAAGCGTTGGTGTTGGCTTATTGAAAGATTCTAGCCTCATGGGTACTTTCCCTACACCACTTCCACCCACTGCACATCATCTTGCCATTGTCAATATGATCTCGACTATGCCCTATCAATCCTTGGAATCATCTAATCCTTGGGTTGTGCCTATTCCTTTGGAATTCGATGCACTTGGAGACATGATGCCACTGAGCCTAGCCGAGGCCGCATACATAGCCATTCAATCTGCTTCTCCCTCTTCAAACACTTCACATTTATTGGCACCCGATACTTATTCGGTGCCCTCGTGGTTATATTCCCTATCATCCGCCGTCGATTACATTTCTCATATTTTTCCTTCGGGCGAATCTATCATGGAAATGCTTAACATTAACGATTTGCCCTGGGATGACAACCACCATCGATCCTCTTTTCTTCCACCATTGGAATAAGTGCAAGACATACGATCTGTTTTCCCCCCCGATGTTACCGATGCTCCACAATCCCCTATCCTCACTCAAGATACTTTCTCTGAGGGGAACATGGGTAACATTTCTACCAAAATCATGATTGACATTTCAGTCAAAGAAGGTGTCATGGAAAACATCAACCTTGGTGCTAATTGCACACCCAACGAAGTGGTCTCTTATACTGCTTTATTCAAGGAATTCCGCGATGTCTTCGCATGGAGTTACGAGGAAATGCCAGGGATCGATCCTTTGATCGTCATACAAAAAATCAAAACTTACCCTGATGCAAAACCGGTTCGACAGAAACTCCACCCGGTTCACCCCAAGAAACTGGCAGCTATAAAGGMAGAAGTTGAAAAACTCCTAAAATCTGGCTTCATCTACCYTGTCCCTTTGACGGAATGAGTCTCCAGCCTCGTTYCGATCGCTAAGAAACAAGGGACCATCTTTGTTTGTGTGTATTACCGTGATYTTAACAAATCTTGTCCCAAGGACAACTACCCTACACCTTTTATCGATAAGATCATCGATAATTGCACGGGAAGCGTAATCTTCTCTTTCATGGATGGCTTTTCTGGCTACAACCAGATTGAAATCTTACCCGCCGATCAACATACGACGGCCTTCATTTGCCCTTGGGGAACATTTGCATACCGGAATTTACCTTTTGGCCTTAAAAATGCTGGTGCTACTTTCCAGCGAGCCATGTCCTATGCTTTCCATGACATCAATCATATCGCGGAACCTTACCTCGATGATTTACCTGCCCATTCATCCAACCAACCCGATCACATTGGTCACTTGTGGGCAATTTTTCTTCGATGTTGCTTCTATCGTATTCGTCTGAACCCACATAAATGCATTTTCGTTGTCAAATCCGGTCGACTCCTTGGTTTCATTGTCTCCAAAGAGGGGATCAGGGTGGATCCCTTAAATATCAAGGCCATTCTAGCCTTAACCCCACCCACCAACTTAACCCAACTTCAGAGTTTGCAAGGCAAAGTAAACTTTCTTCGCCGTTTCATCTGCAATTACGCCGAGATCACTAAAGGATTCATGCGACTACTGCAAAATAACATCCCTTTCATCTGGGATGACACCGCCCAACGGTCATTCAACGCCCTCAAGCACGTTTGACCCATGCTCCTTTGTTACACCCTCCTGAATACACAAAGGATTATATCTTTTACTTGGCCGCTTCTACTTCCACCATTGCAATGGTGTTAGTTCAAGAATATTCTAACGACGAAGAACACGTAATTTATTATCTGAGCAAGAGTTTATCTGGACCCGAACTCAGATATTCACATGTTGAGAAACTGGCTATGGCAGCCGTCATTGCTGTCCAAAGATTCCGCCACTACATCCTATTAGGCACCACCATGGTAATCGCAGACTCTAACCCCATGTACCACATCTTGACACGTCAAGTACTTGGGGGAAAATATTCAAAATGGATCGTTATTCTTCAAGAATTCGATCTCGAGTTTGCGAAGGCTAAAGCCAAAAAATCCTTGGTGTTTGCTGAGATCATCTGTGCTCTTCCTCGTGCCGATGAGAACATTGAACCTAGAGATTCTCTACACGATGAATCTCTCTTCCTCATCCACACTTCTGATCCTTCGTATGGAGACATTCTCCTCTACCTTCAAACCCAAGGTTTTTAGCCTAACATCTCTCGTGAAGAACGTCGATGCATCCATCACCACTCTCGCCGTTATCTCATCCTCGGCGACACTTTGTATCGCCATGGTATTGACACCATCCTTCGGTGATGCATGATTCGTGAAGAGGCTGAACGTATTTTGAACGATTGTCACCTTGGCACTTGTGGCGGTCACCTTTCCGGGATGGCCACAGCCCGAAAAATCTTACGTGTCGGCTACTTTTGGCCCTCGATTTTCAAAGATTGCATCGAGGCCGTCAAAAAATGCCCACCCTGCCTAATATTTAACAAGAAGGCACGCACCCACCCTACTGCGCTGCACCCCATCATTGCCATCGGCCCCTTCTCCAAATGGGGTATCGATTTCATGCAGTGTAAGCCTACCTCAGTCAGGGGGCACAGTTACATCATCGTCGCCGTCGACTATTTCACAAAATGGGTTGAGGCTATGACTACCTTTCTGAACGACGACCGTACTGCAGCTCTATTCCTCTTCAACCACATCATTACTCATTTTGGCATACCACATGCCATTGTCACTGAACATGGTACACATTTCAAAAACCAGATGATGAGCAAGTTACATGTCAAATTGGGTTTTCATCATGCAAACTCATCCCCTTACTACCCTCAAGCAAATGGGCAAGTAGAAGCTATCAACAAAGTCCTAAAAACCATGGTCCAACACATGGTAGGGGAGAACAAGACATCGTGGCATTTACAACTGTTTTCCGCTCTCTGGGCCTATCACACGTCTGTGAAAACCTCAACTGGATTCACTCCTTTCCAGTTGGTCTATGGCATTGAGGTTGTCCTACCAATCGAGTGTGAAATTCCATCACTCAAGTTGAAAGTAGAACTCATGCCCCATACTTCTACGGAAGAAGAACGATTCTTGTATCTATCTAAGCTGGATGAAACACGCCGTGATGCTTCTCTCGTTAATGAGGCACATCAGAAACGAGTTAAGAGTCAATATGACAAATCCATCCAACCTCGATCCTTTGCAGAAGGAGACTTAGTCCTCGTTTATGACCAATCACATGATAAATTGGGATCAGGAAAGTTAGAACCTATGTGGCATGGTCCTTACATCGTGAAACGTGTTTTACACAAAGGTTCTTATGAACTAGTAGACCATGATGAAATTTCCCTGGGAGAGCCCCGAAACGGGCTCTACCTTAAAAAGTATTATGCCTAGATTACCTAGCATCTGTACTTTGTACATTATTGTATTTTAGTTTGGTGTGTCTTTTCTTTTGCGTGCTCGAGTATTTATCGTTGCCACTCATGACTGTGCCTGTGTTTTCATATGCAGATGACGTCTGCCTTTCCTATCTTTTTTGGGTTCGTGGATGGCGCCAGCTGACATACCCGGAACATTGCCTTAGCGGCATGGGTTATTTATCAGTTTGACGAGGTGGTGAGTTCAGGAGGCATCTGTTTAGGACCATCAACCAAAAATATGGCAGAATACCACGTTGTCATTGGATTGTTGACCCAAGCCTCCTCCCTAGGTATCTCTTGTATCATTGTTTACTTAGACTCCCAACTCGTGGTTTGTCAACTCAACCGCATCTATGCCATCCGTAGTCCTATCCTGCTACGTCTACACTTGCAAGTTCACCGTCTTGAACAAATGTTCGAATACATTGAATATAGACATATCCCAAGAGAACTTAGTAGTGTTTCAGATTTGTTAGCCAATTATATCATGGATCGGTATTTAGCCCACAGATAAGATTCAAGGAAAGCAAAAACTGTACATTACATTAAATTGAAACACACCACGGACATCATCATGTATAAATCATTGGCATCATAAAAACTCGAAATTGTATATATATATATGGCGTGAATGAAATGTTTGCATTACATCAAAAATTATGTANTAAATTGAAACACACCACGGACATCATCATGTATAAATCATTGGCATCATAAAAACTCGAAATTGTATATATATATATGGCGTGAATGAAATGTTTGCATTACATCAAAAATTCTGTAAGAGAGCAAAATATTGGGTCCATCCGCCCATACAATATCGCCTGAGAAGGTATACAAAAAACATGATCATGAGGAGACTCTAATCTCCCCGCACCGCATTATGCTGTGAGTAACATAATACTGCACGTACTACATGCCTCAACAGAGAATTGATATTCTCTCGCACCCCTACAGTGTGCCGCTATAGATGCAAAGGCACATCCCCCCTCCGTAGAGGAGGGATGCCCATAGTAAGGCCTTGAAGGCCCACCACCGGTACTGCTGGGTCGGCTGCAACTGGGACACCGCCACGATGTCCTGGCACTGGTATATCCACTGGGTGTACTGCTCCCTTGTCTGCATATTGAAAACAAAACATCTGTTAAAACTCTCTTACATACCCAAAAAAAAAACACATATACTTCAAAAAACTTAAAAAACAAAACTTGAAAAGGAATGGCTTAGTTTCTTACCTGACTCGTCCCAATCTTCTCCCGTAGGTAAAATCAGGTCCATACTCCCATGGAAGTCTATGTCAGCGTAGGGGAAGTCCTCTATCCAAAGGTACTGTCATCTCAACCAGGTTAAGAAGTCACCAGTAAAATGAAATTCTGACTCCGAGACTAGTCTGGGGGACAGACTAGTCCATCTCTCCATCCGAGGCTCGTCCACTGGTCATACTGCCAATGCGATCTGAGGCTGCATCTGAGGGATGTGCTCCAAGAAAAATGAGACTAAGAATGAGCCATAACCGAACTGTTTCTGACCATTCCTACATCGAGAGATCTGTTCCTTCACATTCCGAAGTAATGCCGCACTCCAATTGAACAGTGTTGGTTCTAAACACTGAACAGCATAGGCCACCTGTGATCTCGAGGCCAAATGAGCACTAGTGCTACCAGTTACACTCGTGATAGCAAACAATATCGATCGGAGAGGCAAATCTCGTATATCCTTGATAGGGATCCTGCCCCCTACCAATCTTGCTCCCGGAACACAGTGATGTGCCAGATACACGTCCACCTACTCAGGTAATGATCTCTGCCCTGTAAAAGCTATGGGGACCCCTCTTTTCAAGAGGCTCATCAGAAAGTACACATCCTCCAACTCAATAGTTAGGAGTTGTGTACCAATGCAGAATCCCTATTCCGTAACATCCCACAAGCCAATCATGTGCTCAAGCAGTAGAATCTCTCTTTTCATTTTTTGGTTTTTGAAAAACTTGAGAAAACCACAGGCCCTCAAAGCGGCCTATGTATGGGGACTTCATAGAGTGGCTAAATCATCCATCTCGTGTTCTCGCTCTTTCCATTTGATCATGGTTGCCGAATACACCTACAAAACAAAAAATCAAATTTTTCATCATTCCCCATGTTTTTGTGATTTCGGCAATTTTTAAAAAGCATTTTAAAACATAAAATCAAATGCCCATGACATCTAAAAGTAGCCAATCTTCCTTTTTGACCACCACACCCTTTAACATTTACCAAACAATGATCAAAACGTGGTAAAAATGCAAAACGACTTGAGGGGGTGCGTGGGCCCTTTGGGGGAAATTTCTATGAGTTTCTTTCAATAAAATGGTCGGTCTAATCAAGTGTAAGGGTGTAGACATCACAAATACCCTTCCCCAATGCATTTTTATGAAAGAATCCCCCCATTTCATTAACTTTTAAAGGGAGGCCGATTTGGTTCAACATGGTCGACCCTAGGGCTTTGTGTTTTAAATTAATTATGCCATGAAAATAAAATTGAAACCATACAATTGAAAGAGTAAAAGATGAGCACCTACCTGGTTCGAACGGTGAGCAAAATGGTCGATCGTAGCTCCGGCACCGAGAAAAACAAGATTTGCTCCAATCGAGATTCTCCAACACTCCACAAATTCTTGCAAATGAAAATGGTAAATGAGTTTTTGAATCAATTGCTATATATAAAATTTCATTTTTTATAAGCTATGGTCATTTTGGGTTTCTCTAATGGTGTAAATGGCTTCACTAATATCTGGTCTGTAGTTTTTGGCATTGCAGGATTCTTGGCGGTTCTAATGAAACATTCACCTTGTCATATTTACGAGCATAGTCTTAGTTCGTTCTCGAGCTTGACAATATGAGAACGTAACTGGGTAAACTTTTATCACTTTTTCGGACCCGTACGGATACATCACATGAAAAAGGAGCCCCCCTGGAGTCTACTTTAAACCCTTTTCAGACTCTCTAAATATGAAAAGATTGTCGAGTGATCTTGCTTCCTTTCACACTTGTTAAAAGGTCAGAAAGAGCATCTTTCAAGCGATAGTTTAACCCTTTTTCGGTCTCATTGGACTACTGTACAAAAAAGGAACTGAGAGAGTTCTCTTTTAAGTGTTTTTCCAAACTCTATAATCCCAAAAAACCTTCGAGTTTTCTGTCTTTGGACTCGTTAAAGCACACATCAACAGGCCCATATGGGAACGAACCCTTACTTCTTCCGGTTCATTAAACAAAGGAAGAGGAACTTACCGAAGGTGAGTTATATCGAGCATGTGTTATCCTCCTCGATCTCATTAAATCAAAAAGAGGTACTCATCTATCTGGATGGGGGAAAAATTGAAAGGAGCAAGCCAAGCAGTCTCTTGAGAACATCATCTAGCACTTCTTAGAGTCGCCCTTGAACACGGCACTTTGTCATTTTGAATACATCATAATCCGCTGAACCTCTGCACTGACCCAATCCTCTGAGTTTCCTTTCACTCCTTTGAGTCACCCGACGCAAGTCACGGTACCCACTGCATAGTTTTGGGCCATGTCATGTTTCGCTGTTGTGCCTCAGTGTTCAAGGGCAGTATCCGCCTCAAGAGTCAACCATCCCAAATATCTTGTCTCACAACCCGTGTCAGTCCATGTTCTTTTGATCTACCAATTACACCTCTATGTCCATTTCGTGTCGTTGATGGGGGATACGTCAAGGCCCTCCCTCGACGAGTCTATTCCTATTGACTTCAACACATTATCCGGGAATTAGGCTTAGAAACCATTTAGTACTTTGGGACCTGCATGCCTCAATGGCAGGCCTCCTCACATTCGACAGTGGGTTTACATCATTGACCCCTGATCAAATGATTCCATGAATGTTCGAATTCAGCTCATCTATTCACATCCGTTGGAATGTACTAAGGTACCTTGGGAATCATTGACATTAATGGTGATCTCCCTCACACTTGTTAACGGTTTACCTCATTGATCGGTAATCAAGTGGTTTCTGCCATGTTCGACATCAAGACATCTATTCACATGGTTAGATTCGTGCCATATTGGGATTGGTATGAAGACCCTGGGTTGAGCCACCACTTTGATACATGCTTTTCCCAGGCTGCGAAGGAGTTTTGGACTAAGAACACATACATTGTTAAATAGATCCACTTTGTATTGGTCGTGGCTATGTCTTGTCATCTCGTAGATCCACTGTGTATTCTTCGTGGCTATGATCAATCTGAGTCATCAAAGTATAGATCCACATTGTATCTTCGGTGGCTATACCCTTTTATCAATACAATTATGGATCCTCAGTGTATTTTATGGCGGCCACATCCTACTGAGTCTTGAATCATCCAAGCATAGGTATGCCTACCTTGGGTTTTGAAACTTGTCATGATATTTGTTGGATTTTTGTGTGCATCTTTCACCAGGTTCTCCAAGTCTATACCCTTTCTTGAACATCTACAAAGCATTTCAGTCATCATTTCACATCTTCTAACTTCATACTTTGGGGGGCATTCTGTTACACATCAAAATTGCTCAGATGGATAAGTGTCGCATTGTCCCTATCAACTGTTGTAAGTGTCGCATCGTCCCTTTAGCTTTCGAAAGTGTCACAAGTTGATCACTAGCATCGCAAAAGATGTTCGGACATGGTTCCGTGATAACGACACTAAGGAAGCACTTATGACATCTTACACGACTCATTTGAAGGAAGTGAACTAGTTTACTGGGATCAAAAGAATCTTGACACCTGAAAGGAGCCCTGAAACTGAGGTTTGGAGAGGGAACGCTCCCCCAATGCAGTTGCAGAAGCGCTGGCACTCCCCTATAATGTCTTAGGGAGTGTTATAACGCTCCCTAGACCCTTTTGGAGGAGCTCTTCTCA
>JASDQU010324012.1:0-12967 GCA_032191745.1 Picea mariana
CCCTTTCAGAAGTGTGGATTGCATAGTTAGTTTTCTGGGTCAGATAGCAGAGTTGATCTGTCAAACCAACTCCATCTCATACTTGCATGTGCCATAATGGAGTGGATAGACTCTTTGTGAAAGACAACCAAAGTGCATTGCAGTTTGCTATTTTGATTTGTTTCCAGCATGCATAATCTAGTTTAATTCTATACTTGTGACATTAGAAATTACCTTTCTTACTGGTGTCTTGTAACTCTGTTGATTACGAATCCTGGATTGATAATTAATGAGTGTATTATACTAAACATATAAGCAACACAACACAATCCATGCATTTTTAGTTTTGATATATTTAAAATACAAAAAAAATAGGCATTTTGCATTGCTTGGCATTTTTTGTCTTTTGATTTTTTATCATTAGCTTAGTGCATATAGTGAAAGATTGCATTTTTACTTCTCATTTGCAGAGTTGAATTTGAAAATTGCATTGTTTTTAGAAGCGTATCATTCATTAAAAGTTAAAGTTAGGACTTTGCATTATTTTCATATTTATTTTTCTTGTAGAGTCATAACACCATGAGTTTCACTACCATACCTTTTTGAGTAATCACGGCCATTGAAATCAACGCTATAATTTAAAATTTATTAGTAACGATTTTATTTTCTAGGGTGCACAAACTAGCCTAGGATTTAGTGCCTTGGATAAGGATTTTTTTGAGTAAAATTCTCCAAGGAAATTAAATCAACATATGTGTCTGAGTCAGGGAGTGGAGAAATCCATTGTATAACTGGTAATATCATGAGGCTCCACTCACACTGGAGTTGATTGTAAGGTTGCGTAAAGTTGGTTGAAAGGATATCCCCCTGACACCTTCCTAGCATCAGAGATATTTCTAGGGATCTATTCATATATGGGGATCTTGTTAGTGCCCTTACCTCCATGAGAGGCAATGCTTTCAAGGTTTTGGGCTTTGATATCCTGGCCATACAGTGGACCTGGCTTACGACTACTTTTCTGTGCATCAATTATACAGTGGTTTATTAGTTGCTTGACTTAGGTGTCTCATAGGTTACTTGCAGGGGTTATTCAATAGGTAACCTGGGTCAGATAAGGGTCGGACAACACACAACCTTTATGAAGGATTACCTCTCTGGGGGGATCTAACCAAATGGTTGTTAATCCCATGAGGGTCCTTATAACTGATTATGTTACCTTTGATATTTAGCAGGGAGTCTTAGTCCCCTCTTGGGTGAGACATACCTTCTTTAGGGAGGGAGGCCACTCAACCACTTTACCCTGTTTGCATGCATATTGGTCATTTGAATTTTGGTGTGATCTTTGATTACTAGTTGGCCTTAGGATATATTTTTTATCTTTAGAGTCTTAATTCATCGTGGAGTCAGACTAGCCTCACCGCGAGTCCCATTTCTTGTTACAATTACCACCAAATTTCACGTCCTTTCCTTCTAAAAGTTGTAGAGTTATTATACATGGTACACACACCTCCACCATTCAGATTTGTGATTCTACAAGGATAAGTACTGAACCTAGCCTTCAAAATTCTGGGAGCCCTTCAACTCCCACACCTACTATAGTTAATGGCACCCCTTCGAATCTTGCAACCTCTATGGTCGTAGTGCCGGAGGTACCTATCATTACTATGACTTGGCCTATAGTTAATGCTCAAGCTACCACCTTGAACCCCTTTGGGTATATTGGCCACTCACTAGGATACAATGTTCAGTCCATCCCTATGGCTTCTAGTCCCTTTTCTTATGGTATGCCTAACTTCACTTTGCAGTTTTTGAAATCCATCCCAGTTGTTGGCCCTAATTCTAGCATTGGGCTTGGGGGCAGTACACCTCCATACACTCATTTTTCATTTGGTGGATCTCAAATCCCTCAAATGACTCCTAATATGGGAGGTATCCCTACTTTTAACCTTGGGCTCAATCCTCCTACTTCTGGGTGGAATAGTCAACCTGGTAGACAAGCTTCGGCTCAAGTTCCATCCTACAAACCCACCTCCTCAGCACAGATTCCAACCAAGACATTTGGCATGATGAATCTGCCTCTATCCTCCAGATTCCAACCCGAAGGAGGTCAGTGTCACACTTTGGGCAACCCCCAACCTGGATCTAATTGAGTTGGGGGAAATTTCTATAACCCTCAACATAACATTTCAGTTGGAATGATGCCCAAACAACCTTATATGAATCAGCCCAAAGGAGGACCTTATAATGTTGGACATGTCCATGGTGTTTACTAGAACCCTAGATGGCTTGCAAATCCACAATCATAATCTTTCCGGGGAGGTTGGATCCAGATGTTGTAACCCCGTCTCCCTTTTTTGGCCATGCTTAATATGTTATATTTGTCTAAGTTAATGAATGACCCCATGAGTCATGATCCTACATGGCCCCCCGTCCCGAACAAACTTCCTTCGGACATCCCAAATTTTGAGGGTAAGAATGGAGAGGATCCTAGTGATCATTTCACTACCTTTCACCTTTGGTTCTAATCAAACTCCCTTAATGACAATTCTATTCGTTTGAGATTATTTCAATGCACCCTCATCAGATTTTCTATGAAATGTTATATTGAGCTACCTAGGGGGGCATATGGGAATTTTATTCAGTTGGTTATGGTCTTTCTTAACCACTTACAATTTCCCATTCGTTATGACGTTGGCTTAGAATTGTTGTCAACTTTACGCCAGGATACCACCACTCATATCTCAGACCATATACAGGAGTGGCATAGATGAAATAGCTTGATTAAGATCCCTATACCCCCATAATTTATTTTATAATGGTTTCTTAAGTCGTTTCACGCTCCTATCTCGAAGTACATTGCTACTTTCGGGGTTACCACTGAGTAATAAGCGATCTTTAGAGCCCAATAGTTAGATTTGATATATGCTCAGTCTGGGATGTTATACCACCTTCTTCCTGACGCATCGTGATCTACTTACGACTCTAGGAAAAAGACCAGACCTCATGCTGATGGAATTGTAGGATCCGCCAATGTAAAGTCTACAGTCTCGGTGACAAACCAGTTGAAAGAGTTGTCTTTAAGCCAGTCTATAGGAGGGCCAACTTCATCGGTGTCTTCCAACCCCACTCAATCGACGGATGTACACTCCATCCAATCATTGGCCAACCCAAATGGTAACCAACAACCAGGAGGGAATAATAAGAAAGGGTATAATAACCGTAGGGGTGCGAAAAATGGTAATAAACCCAAGGACAACAATAATAATGAGAATATGGGTAGTAATGTTGGAGAGGGAAAATGAGAAAGAAGTAAGTTGAAGTTTCCCTATAAGATTTTCACAGATGATCACCTTACTCATTTATGCCCTAAACTTGCAGAAGCTGCGAGGCTATTATCTCAATCATCTGCTGTGCTGATGAACCCATTCCCACATAATCAACACTTAGCCTCGAGCTCCTCAAAATCTGAAAATGCGGCTAGTGGAGGTCAAAAACAACAATCGCAAGAAGGCGACCATTTACGTATCAATATGGTCGATGCAAAAGTTAATGTAGCCACTCGATCTCGAGACTATATTTCTAAACAAACTATTCCTGATCTAGAATCTCCTCCTCCTCCTTTGGAAACAACTTTACATATTGCTAAATTAGAGCCACCGCCTCGTATTTCGAAAGGAGTACTCAAGCACTCTACCCATAATCCAAATTCTAGAACTGCCCATAACTACTCTATTGTTGAGGACCTAGGTCAAACCCCTTGTGCGATGTAGGCTTTGGAGGTACTCCAGACATGTCCTTCATAGAGGAATGCCTTACGCTCTGCCTTAGGATCTCTAGAACCCAGTGGCTCAAATGTTATCAAGTTTGACGTCATATATGTTAAGCCTCACTTGCCTTACCACATGGCTTTCCAAATCCATGTGGAGTATTTAAAGTATACCATCAAACGTGTGGTTGTTGATGAATGCGCTACTACGTGTGTGATGTCCCTGTTCCATTGGAAAGATCTAGGTTCTTTGACTCTTTCCAAGTCATTGAACATGTTGAATGCCTTTGACATTCATTCCTTCCACCCTCACGGTATTCTCCCTGCCTTTCTAGTCTAGTTATGTGGGAAGACGGTAGAGGTGGAAGTTGAGGTAGTTGATGCACCTCTTGATTATAACCTATTACTAGGTCACAATTGGACTTATGCTATGATCGTTGTCGTATTGTCCATCTTTCGTACCCTTTGTTTTCCTCATGAAGGGAAGATCGTGATGATCGATCAGTTATCCTTTGCGTTCTCTAGTCCTAATGCATCTATTGGACTGTCGATCCCTATGATAAAAAATTCTTAGCCAACAACTGAGAATATCAGTGTCGGAATGTATTCTTCCCTGATGGGTACTTTCAAATTCACGGCACCGAGTCATCATGTTTATGCCATGTCCAGTAGGCCCATTTCGACCGAGAGGTCCATTCCTTTCTGCACTTCGTATTTTAATGATCCTTGGACCCTACCTTCCTCGACTGCATCTTGTGAGGGTCAGCCACATACTGGCATTGCATCACCAACCTCTACTAGTCATGTTGGGGATTCATCACCAACCTCTGCTATTCATGTTGGGGATTCATCACCAACCTCTGCTAGTCATGTTGGGGATTCATCACCAACCTCTACTAGTCATGTTGGGGATTTTCCACTAGCCTTTGTAAGTCATGCTCAGAGCATGTCACCAACCACTAGAATTCATGTTGGGGGCATTCATTCGATTAAGAATCTTATATGTGTAAGATGTAATCCCAAGTTCCTTTGTAGGATTTGCAAAGGATATCACCTTACTCGTTTGTGCCCTGCTATTGCTGTGGTGCAAGAAGCATGGTCCTTTCCTAGGGGTTCTTTGGGTTCTGAGTCATCTTTGGCTTCCCAGCCTTCTTTGGTTGATACAACAGTCATGTCGATGCAATCTTCGGCTAACACCCCTCTTCCTTTAGGGGCTGATGCATCTCTTGACCTTGTTGTCTTGCATCCTATTCAACCAACGGTTGAAGAAGTGGTCAGATCGATGCAATCTTCAGTTTATCCCACTCTTCTCTTGGAGAGTGACAAGCCTAAGGAAGCAAAATTGTTGATGCAATCTTTGGTCAATCCCACTCTTATTTTGGAGGGTGATGCATCCTTTGACCATGTCCTTAGCATTTCTAGTTCTGTACCTTCTTCAATAGGGAGCATTCCGCTCTCTTTGAACATTCTCCCTCCAAGTCCTAGGGTGGTTTCCTTTAATTGGAATGATCTTGTAGAGCCTCGACTTCCTTATTCTACACCCTTATAGATAAGGGGAATTCTTTGATATATTGTAGATAAGGTAACCTCTACAATTATTTTATCCTCCTTGACTTAGAAAGCTTTGGGTTTTCCCAAGCTTGTGCTAGCTCTTGGTAAGTTGTTGACCTTTCACATAAGTCCTACATGGGGCCCTTGGCCTCCACCATTATATGCTTCTTAGAACAACATTCACAAGTCTGATTTAAGCTTTTTTCTGACTCGTCTAAAAAACAAAAATATTGTCGAGTGATTTGTCCTTTTCACACTCGTTAAATTGGACTTGAAAGGTCATGAGTCTTAGTTAAGCTCTTTTCTGACTCGTTATCAAAAAAATAAAAGATTGTCGAGTGATTTGTCCCTTTCACGCTCATTAAATTTTATTTGAAAGGTTGTGAGTCTTAGTTAAGCTCTTTTCCGACTCGTTACCAAAAAGTGAAAACATCACTGAGTGAACTTGTCTTTTTCACACTCGTAAATTGGTTTTGAAAAGACGTCTATTTGGAACAATTTTATCCCTTTTTCACACCAAGTAGACTAAAAGACATAAAAAGGGACATTTTTTGGTGTTAATTTGTGATTGCATCTCATGCCCTTTCTTGCAGTATTGAGCCTATAGCTCATTCTCTCTTTGTGTTATAAACCATTTGTCTCAACAATTTTGCATCCTCAACCAAGCAGAGCCTTTTTTATACCCTTCACAATTTGACACCCTATACCTAGGAGAGAACATTGCCCCGAGTGTCCATCTCCCACATGCACTTCCCTGCATTGAGCATAGGTATGTTCCACTGTTGGAACTAGTTTTTATTACTTGCGACACTCGTTTCCTCCTTTGTATCATAGCATTCATTTGTTTATGAAAAAACAAAAAAATACGGGCGGGAAGGGAGTATTATCTTGTATTGGCAGCAGTCGTGTCGCATTTGAACATAGCACAAAGTTATTTGAGTCCATTCATCATCATAATTTTGGGATTATCATGGCCTTAGGAAGCTGAGCTCGTTGTAGAGTCTTCTCTACCGACCAATTACTCTTCTAGTCCCTATAGAGAATTTCATTAATGCCTCCTACATCTCATGGTTTCATCATTGGTCTATATTTATGAAGTCCTCCATATGTCTCATGATCTTATTCAAAGGAAGTCTATCAACCTGTGTCGGCCACTCCTCAGAACTCTTGACTTTGCATGTCGGTCATACCCTCAATTTGTCTCAGAATCACAGGATAATGTAGTCCTATCATGCAACCTGGCCCTACTTTAGTCATTGGTAGGTAACCTTGAAACCAGAAGTCGACATTTCATCATCAATCATTGATTGGGTGGTTTCCCTTGTGTTCGACGACAAGACATCTATTCACAGATTGGGATTCGTGCAATGTCTTGTATGCCATTAGCCTTATTGGTGGTTTCTTCACCTTTGTCAATAGTTTTCATCATTGGTTATTATTCAGAGGGTCTTTTTCATGTATTGCTTGCACTTGGTGCACACGAAAGACACATAGGGTTGTTGGTTCATGAACATGTTCTTCATCCGATTTCCACCAAATCATGAAGCTCCTACTTTGTACCTCGTGCTGACTGATGAGAGATGGCTTACTGCTCTCCTTTCAATGGGTCTCTCTCCATCGACTTCAGCTCATTTATTCTGGAAACATGATCTAGAGTCTTATGAGTACCTTGAGGCTTGCAATCATCAGTGGTAGGTTCTCTCGCCATCGACAGTTGGGAATAAATCAATGTCTCGTGATCGATAGATTCTTCAGGTGTTTGACACTGACTCCTTTATTCACACTTGTAAGAATGTACTCGGTGCCTTGATACCTACTTTCATTATCTATAGGTTGTCTCGTGTTTGTTAACAGTATACATCAATGACCGGTAATCAAATGATGTCTCATTGTGTTCGACCTCTACTCCTTTATTCACATAATGTACACTTTCACCTTTGGCGGATTGTGTATAAGACTTGAAGACATCACTATGTGGCCACAACTTTCCTGATTTGTTGCTTCCTTTTCATTGGACCAGTACCTATATGACTTCAGTGATCATGGGAGATTGGATTGTACTCCATGGTATATAGATATATTCAGATTGGTTTTGATACTGGTTCTATTGGGCCTTGTTCGTGACTATGAAAATTTTTGGCATGTAACCGCATTTGTATTTTCCTATTCATGGCCACAGACACTTGTTTGGTATATTTTCACATGCATCTGCAGTGTATTTTTGGTAGCCATGTATGAAAAGTCAGTGTAGAATGTAATGAGCAACTGAGTTCATCCAACTGGTTCTCTACCACTCCACTTCTGGTTTATTTATAATGTATTTCATCCATCATAGAAACTCATCTGACCTCACACATTAGGAGGCATATGTTAGAGAAAGATTTTCCTCACCCTATGCAATATTGCAGAGAGGGACCTATTCCATTTCCATATGTAGACTTATCTTCCCTATTACTAAAATCCAGAGACAAAAATACAATTTTTTCCACTTGTACACATCTTGCACCCTATACAACAAGTGTATACGTAGGCTGTTCCACTACAACCCATGTACATCGGGATTTGTGCCAAAAAATAAAAAAATAAATGTCGGGTTTCCATGTCACGGTAGGAGATATTTGATCCTTGGCCTTCCATATACTGGAAACATTCCGACTCGGCCCTTAAGTTTCATTTTGAAGGCTATAAAGAAGCCAATTTCAAGTTGTGGAAAAGGGGAAAGAATTCAACTTTGAGAGAAAAACTCTGGAGAAATTGTTTACTTCATATTGATTCTACATCCCTTTGTCCTTTAAGTCTGAACACAATGTTCATCCCCCAAGATCTTCCCTTATTGATGGATAACCTCATTATCTCCCTTATATGAGCTTGCCTTTGGTGGAGGCCCAACTGGAAGGAACTTAGTTTCTCGGTTCCGAACCGTGTTGACATGAAATTCTGTAATATTTTCACTTATGTTGATCATTTATTAATAGAAATACTCTCTTCCCATCCAATTGATGTCTTGCAAATATATGAATTATTATCCATGGGCGTATTTGTTATGTATATTGATGGATTATGCTATCTAATGTGCTAACCTTTTATATTGCAACCATATGCTTGTTTTCACTTGTTTGTTGAGAACTTGTTGCAAGTATATAGCTTTGGGTCAAAGTGCTCAATGGTGGACACCATCGAACATCTAGATGAGGTAGGCCTCTTTCTCATCTCCCTTGCACATTGGTTTATATAGCATATTGTTGGGATATAATTGATTTCTACAGTCATTTCCGTCTGTTGTGGTTCACCCTATCCATAGAGAGATTTTCCTTGTAACAATAAATGAACTAAAGAATGTATTAATATGGGTATCTTCAAGCCTTAAAGTTAATCAAATAATAGATATAATCGTAGTAGATATTCCTGAAGCATGTGGTTTATTTATTAGTAGGGATTAGTCACATACATTACAAGGATACTTTTCTTCAAACTGGTCACATTTATGGCTTCCATGGAATGGACAACCTAGCAAAATCATAATTGATTGGGAGAAATACTTGAAGCACATTGTGACCAATATTGAATATAAAAAAATGAACCATCATCTTCTAAGTTTCCAACTTTAGGAAACTATGCTTTGGATTCCTACTTCAACAATTTTATTTTTGAAGCTTCTCCCATTCCTAAAAACCAACAGTTTGAAATTTTTATGTAGGATGATAGTTTTCGAGAAGTCAATTTTAGCATAGGTGTTGTAGGTAATGAAAATATTGTTCATAATGTAGATAAAACTAATCTTAAAATAATCCTTCATATCTGGGCAATGTTCTTTGATGGCTCCAAATCCCAAGAAGGAGTCAGAGTAGGTTGTGTTATAATAGATCCTCAGAGTAAACATATGTTTAGTTCATGTATATTAGAATTTTATTGTACTGATAACATAGCCGAATACAAATATCTTGTATAGGTCCTAAAAAAGGCCATAGATTTAGAAAAAAAATAATAATAATAAAATGTTTTTGGGGATTATGAGATACTTGTAAGGAAAAAAAAGAACACAATACATAATACATTGCAACTCTCCATGCCTAAAACATTGTCCAAAAGAAGTGTGCAGGTTGATTGATAGATTTGATACTTTCAATATTTCTATTGTTCCTTGCTATGATAACACAATAGTCAATTACTTAGCTATTGTTTCCCCTAGCTTAGATCCATTGGAGGATTTTGAGGCAAGCAGGTTTTCAATTGAGTTGCTTTATCGACCTTCACTTCTAGACAACATGACTAACTAGAAGGATTTTAAAGGTGATGAATAGATCATCGAATTCCTCACTAATCAAGAAAATTTCAAAGAAGAAAGCATATATTATGAGGAATTAAAAATGATTCTATGGTTCTATGCCAAAAGGTATGGTTGATCTTGAAACAATTTTGACTTTTAAGAAAAATTTAAACGATCATCTAATGTTAAAACTAACAGTTCAACCTTAGGGCATGAGGTGATCAACTTAGGAATGAAAGAGAGACCCAAAAATGTTAATCTAGGTATTGGATGTTCTGAAAAATAAAAACAATCTTATATCAAACTTTTCAAAACATACTAGGACGTGTTTGCATGGACATATGACGATATGAAAACATACAATACATGTATCACCCAACATACAATCCCTATGAAGAAGGATGTCAAGGATTTCCAGTAAATTACGTAAAATACATCATTCTCTAGAGCCCCAAGTGGAGAAGAAGTTGAAGAAGCTTCTATATGATAAAATCATTTTCCAAGTTTGAAACTAGGCTAGGTTGGCTAATTTGGTGTCAATTAGGAAAAAGACTAGAAAAATCCACCTCTGTGTATATTTTTAGAACCTGAATAAATATTTCATAAAAGACAACTATTCAATCCCACTAATGGATCAAATACTAGATCTTGTATTGGGATATGAAATGTTTTCCTTGATGGATTGCCAAGATACGATCAGGTCTTAGTAGCTAAGGATGATAGGATTAAAACTACATTTATAACCAAATGTGTTAAGAACCAAATATCAAAATAGCATAAAAAACCTCAGAATAAGTACTTCATTCCTTGAAAAAGAGAGAAATTTAGATAATAATCCTCTTAGAGGGGGAAACCTCCTTATATGTTACATGAATTCACAAATACAAGATTATTCCAAATGAAAAGGTATCCTTGGTATATATAGGAGACTAGGAGGTACAATTACAACTAATGGACCCAAGACGACATAAATAAAATAACAATACTAATGTAATATGCCCCAATTAAGGGGTAATGTGCCAGGATTTAGGGCTTAACATGCCCCTCCCCTTTAGACAAGTGTTTTCCTCAACACTTGAGTAGTTGTGGATGTTTCTGTATAAAATACTAATCTTCCCATGTGGAATATTCAGTAGGTAGTTTCTTCCACTTAATGAGATACTATGAAATTGATCTCTTCCTTAGTTGGAAAATTATTGTGTCAGTGATAGCTTCAAGCTCCAATATGATTTTTCCTTCCTCTTCAAGTTCTAGAAATATAGTTTGAATTGGGATCTTGTCACCTATAACCTTCTTTAAGCATGAAACATGTAAAACTGGGTGTACTCGTGAAGATGAAGGAAACTCCAATTTGTATGCCATAGTACCAATTTTTTGCAACACCTTATGAGGGCCATAATACTTTGGTGTTAATTTATTTTCCTTCTTATATTACTTGAGGGACATCTGTTTGTATGGTTGTAGTCTTAAAAATACCCAATTCCCTACTTCAAAACTTCTTTCACTATGATGTTGATCTACTTGTTGTTTCATGTGATTTTGTGCCATGGTCATGTTGTCCTTTAGGAGTTGGAGAAATTATTGTTGATGCTTGATGTGATCTTCCACTGCTTGAACCTTAGATTTTTATTTTAGATAAGAAGTGATGGATGGTGGGTGATATCCATAAAGCACCATAAATGGTGTCATTTTTGTTGCAGTATGAAAGGAAGTATTATACCACTATTCTGCCAAGGGTAACCACTTGAACCATTATGTTTGTTTATTAGAGACACTGATGCAAGGTCATCGTCAGCAAGCACACGTGGAGAGACAAATCAACACCTTAGCACGCCTTTGAATCAATTCAGAATCTTAATGTTGGCGTTTCCTGCAAATATTTTTTTTGAACTGATTGAAAACTGAAGAAGATCCAAACACTTGGGAGCTGAATGATCATGAGTGATCTCAGAGTTTCACTCATAGACTTTAATGTAATGGAACCTAAGTGTTAATTTTTTTATTATTTGTTTATTTCTGGAGTAGATAGGTAGTCGGAGGAAACCCTAGAAGACCTCTTGTATAAGTAGATGCATTGTATTCCCGAATAAGGCTACTACAGATTGGTAGGAGATCATTGTATGCCTGAATAGGGATGCAGATTAGTAGGATATAGTCATTACTGAAAGTAAGTTGTTTTATCAGAGTTGTATCCATTTACATTTGAATGAATATAACAGGGGTATATTGACCCAATGCATGGTGTTTCTACTGTTTACAATTTCCCTGTTATTTTCTGTTTTCATGAATGAATGAGTTATGTTATTGAAAGTATGAAACTATGAAGCATTTGAATAAGCTTCAATCATTTATCTTCATTGAGTTTATGCAAGGTGTGGATACAATCCGCAAGGAGTGCGTTGACGGAGTTTGTTTCGACTCAAAAGCTCAGAAGAGATAGCGTGAAACTTCCATTTGCAAGGAGTGCAAAGAGATTGATGCAAGGTGTGCATAGTCACCCGCAAGAAGCTAAGTCTTGTGTAAGAATCTGTTACAAGGAGTGCACATATTGGAAGTTAGACTAAGTGTCATAGTAACCCTCTGAGGAGTTAAAGGGTTCTAGAAATAAATATCAAGAGAGATAGCGACAAAGATCCAATAGAAAAGGAGATATCTATTGAAGGCCACGAAGTGATGGTTGGGATCCCTTTAGAAGGAATCGGGATCACTGACAGTCATTAGATCTCAAGAATATGTGAGGAGGTTACACCTTTAAGTCCTTCAAAATTCGCATGTTCGAAGGTTTTTCATTTGTGAAGGGGGAAATTTTCTAAAGTTACGAAACCTAAAATCCATTTGGACCATAGATCCATCCAAAGGAAGTGGGATCCTTCTAGATTGTCATATATGGGAGAAGTTGCACGATAGTTAGCCGTAAATACCTTCGAAAATTCAGAAATCGGAGGATTCAGAGTGTTGAGGAGTTAATACTCTCGAAATTGCGAAGTCACGAAGTGCGAAGAGATCGCCACCATTGGTCATCGGAGGGAGCGTGAACTATAGATATAGTTCCAAGTAACTCCACTGGTTTGGAGTTCGTGTAGAAAGAAACCAACTGCATGCAAGGAAGCCGAAGTCACAAAGTGCAAAGAGATTACCACTGTTGGTCATTGGAGGGAGCGCAAACCATAGATCTGGTCCCGAGTAACTTTGTTGGTTCGAAGTTCATGTAGAGAGAGACCAACTGCATGCAAGGCAACTGAAGTCCAAAGTCACTAGGAGGTTAAGCCCTGGGTCACAACCCAAGGTCACATGTAAAGAAGGAGCTAGTGCCCATTAGTGTGAGATTTGTAAAAGGGTGCAAAGAAAGAAGGGCTCGTAGTTACCCGTCGATCTGAGAACAAAAATTGACAGTGGAGAATCAT
>JASDQU010324024.1:0-11227 GCA_032191745.1 Picea mariana
TGTTAACAGTATACCTCAATGACCAGTAATCAAATGATGTCTCATTGTGTTCGACCTCAACTCCTTTATTCACACAATGTAGACTTGCACCTTTGGTGGATTGAGTAGAAGACTTGAAGACATCAATATGTGGCCACAACTTTCCTAAGTTGTTGTTGTTGATTAAGGTTGGTTTTCATTGATGTCAACCCTTGAAGAAAGATCGGTAGCTAATTCTGGTAGCACAAAGGTTTCGATAATGGGCCCAAGGTTGTTTCATGTATAATGGTATGATTTTTAATATATTTGAAGGTAATACTATTCTATATGGATAGTACATGTCATGCCATTTTTGGTGGTATGTGGAACACCACATAACTCCTCACGGTTTGAGAGCTATGGCCTTACGAAGTTGGAGGACCCTCATATGTTGGCTTGAAGCCCAAAAAGGTCAAAGAAGTCAAAGAGCTTGCAAAGAAGAAATTATTATTTAAATGATAAAGTAAAGTGACAAAGTCAAGAAGGATTATTTAAATAATAAAGTGAATTCACAAAATCAAAGAAGATTATTTAAATGATAAAGTGAGGTGACAAAGTCAAGGAGTAATATTTAAATGATAAAGTAATGGAGAACTTTCTAATTATGGAAAGTGGTTAACCCTAAAAATGAGGAAAATAGGTTAAGTGACCTAGAAATGGGTTAAGTGACCTAGAAGATGGAGAGGATAAATAAGAGGCAAGGCTCTCTCATTTTATATCGCACTTGAGAATATTGAATATCTATAGGTGACTGAGGTGACCAAAGGATATCTGAGCCTAATTTCATAGGGAAGGTGAAGAAAATAAGGTCGGAATTCAAGGGAGGATAAATTCTTTTGATGATGTTTTCTAAGGTATGTTATTTATAGGTCATCTCACCATTTTCACAATAACTTTTTTTCTAAAATGATTCGGACCATGAAATCGATAGACCATGGAGGAAACATATACAAGTATCTGTGGTAAGGAATTAAGATTTTGGGTCGTTTTATTTTTGGAGTTACATTCCGTGGAAAATAGGGTATGTGGCTAGTCCTGAAACTAGTCTAAAACAGGTGTTTCGGGTAAAAATGTCATAACTTCTTCATAACAGATCCAAATTTAGTAAGAATAAATGTGTTGGTTAGAGTATAGTCTGTAGTATGTTGTGTAACATTTTCATATCCATTCAATAAATATTCCATGCGGGTTACGCTCTACAAGGTCGCTCTCTAGAATAATCCAGAATTCAGCAAGGTATGTCATTTTTGCTATAACTCCTTTTCTAAGAGGTTCCAAGTACTGACACCTGGAGTAATTGCATAAAACAAAATGAAGAACATTGTGTACTACTTTCAAATCTTTATTCATTACAGGTACATAGTTATTATCATTTCAAGTTATGGTTGTTGACTAATCCCAAACTAGTCATGTGAGACTAAAGAAAAGTTTGATGAAAATGCTAGTCTCTTGTTGTGAAAGTTAAGGAAGGTTTGCAGGTATGTGATCATATACACCAGGTCTATTACAGAGTTACAAATCATATTTGGATGATGAAATTGATGATGGATTTTTTTTAAGGTACATGTTGGGTACATGGTTGAGACAAGTAGTTTTTGAGTTGGCACATACATGAGGTGTATAGTTGATGATGTTCGTACATATTGATGAGTCATAGTTGATGAGTAGTTGACACATGATTGGTACATAATTAATACATGGTTGGATGCACTTTTTATGGTATAGGTTGATTATAGGTTATTTGGTACAGGTTGTTGCATGGTTGATGCACTTGTTTATGGTACAGGTTGATTACAGGTTGAGGTACATGTTGATGCATGGTTTAGGTTTATTGGTACAAATTTATAGTGGTATATCTCACAGTGATAGTGTGACAGTGGTTCCATAATTCTACTTCTACTTTAGGCCAGTTGGACGGGGCAAGGACAGGTGGTTGTAGCCACCTTCTGGTTGTAGTTGGACAACATAGGGGGTTGTAGCCTCCTTCTGGTTGTATCCAGAGAATAGGGGAGTTGGAGCATTCTTCAAGTTGTAGCCTGAGAAACAAGGGGGTTGGAGCCTACTTCCAGTTGCAGCTGAAAAAAAAAGGAAGTTGGTGCTTCCAATGAATGTAATTCCTCAAGACATATGAGAAAAAACATTATGTGGTTTTCTCTCATTTTGGGTTTCCACATAAAACACTGGTGTACTGTGTATGTGTATGATTGTTCATTTGTTCATTGCTTGTTTACTCTGCAGTTATTGGATGATAATGCTACATTGATATAACACTTGGATTATATGGTTAAAAAGTATTAGATTTCTCTATTATTGATTCACCCCCCCTCTCAGTAATCCAACAATTGGAATCAGAGCAGGCTCCTTCAGAAATCAGTTTAACCATTGAAAGGTAGATCATGGAAAGCAACAACTTGTATAAAAATGGAATACCACAGTTCAATGGATAGAAGTATGCATTTTGGAACATAAGGATGAAAACATATGGAACAGAGGTTTCCTCCGACGGAGTCGATTTCCAGTGAAAGCCTGGAAATCGACTCCGTCGGAGGAAACCTCTGTGTCCAAATGGTATCAGAGCCATCAAAATCTCATTTCGCGCCGGGTATGGGATCATCTCTCTCGTTCTGATCATTGTTTTTATCACTGTATTAATATCACTCCGCCTATATTTTCCACTCTGTTAGTATCTGTCGTGTTTTAAAATCTATTCGAAGCTTTCTTGAGTTAACCTGGGGATCAGGCCAGCAGCCTGTGTGAAAGCTTGAGAGCCTTGCTCTGACTACAAGTGAGTAACGCTCAACGCCCTCCCTTTCGGTGTTAACTAAGAAATAGTCCGAATGGATTCTGCAAGGTCTATGTCCTTTAGAGAAATTAGAGAAGCAGAAGAACAAAGTGAACCCAGTACTTCTGGATCAAATGGATTAGCTTCTATGTTTGCCCAAACTAGTTCTGATCCACTCAACCAAGCTGATTTTGAAATAATCGAAGAATCTCCTCAAGCTGCTTGGAAACTTCCTCAGATTGATCCAGCCACTGTTTATAAAGATCTGTCTGCTTTTCACCTAAAGGCCATTACTAGAGTTTTTGTCAAAGAAACTACCAGTTCTATTGAACAAAATTGCAATGAAATTCAAACAATTAGTCTCCTAAACCCTACTGAGATCAAAAAGCCGCTCAAAAACATGGTACAAAATTTGTACATTTTGGCTGTCTCCGCATTGGAATTAATGCCCTGGTTCATAAAGGTATAGATGCCTATGTCCTCTGTATTTTGAGGGATCTCACACACAACAAATTTACAGATTCTATAATCGGTGGGATTGTTGCTCCCCTCTCAAATGGACCAGTCTATTTTGATTGTTATCCAAATTTCTCAGTAGACGTTTCAGATGAAACTCTGGGAGATATATTGAAACTCCAGATTCTAACTTCTGGATTTGATATGAGAAGACAGAGGAAAAACATTGCTATTTTGGCAAAAGGGTGCTTTCGGTATACTAATACCATGAATCCTGCAGTATTACATGCACCCAGTAAAAGGTCTATGACAAGCACTCTAGTGATGACTGATGCTCTAAATCAGAAAGTAGAGCACAGTACAATAAAATGGGAAAATCTACAGTTTCCGTCTGAATGGGTTATTGATGTTCCCAAGGCTCCAATCCAGAAGGCTATTACATCTGCACAGATTCGGGAAGCAGATGGATCTGCAGTTTTATCATTTCCAAATCAGTTATCCCGAAATCATACATGGCCAAAACCCATCAGACCACCTCCTCAAATTCCCAAACTTTGTGTACATTCTTCCCTCCAATCTTTTGCAAGTCAGGTAGGAGACTTTCCTTATCCTATCCAGTGTCCTGATTGTACAGAATTAGTTAGTTTATCTTCTTTTCCTTCTGCAAGAATAAACTCAAGATTGCATTTTAAGCATGAGAACCATAGTCCCAGGACAAACCTCCCTCCAGTCTCTACTTCTAAAGAAGTTTGTCCTCATCCTCAATGCCAAGATATTCTGTATCCTCATGATTCAAATTGCCTAACAGCCAGCCAGAGTCTAGAGGCAGAAATAGTATTTCGGCTAAAACGTCCTTTTGCTAAAAATCTTTGGAAGCCTTCTTCCTCTGAAGTTCATAGATTTCTCAGAAGAGCTAAAGGATGCCCTAAATCCAGTGTATCAGAACCCTGGATGAAAAATCTATTAAACTGGGATCTGTATACTCATCCTAAATCTGAAGAATTTGCTGCTAGTACTTCTCCATCAGAAAAAATTAAACTAGCACAACAATGGAAAGCCTTCATGGAAAAGCACCAAGTCTATTTATCTTTCTATGAATGGTATTTTACCCAATTACCTCTAGACCCACCAAAACCTTCTTCTGCTCCACTTATTGCTTGTCCTGTCCAAACACTTTCTATCTCTGACCTTGGTAGAGAACTAAAATGCCTCAAAGCTATGTCTGCACAGCCTACTCCAAAGAAAACAGAAGAAGAAGAAGAATCAAGGAAAGAACAATGTAAGGCTTTTCATCAGCCATATCATGTTCTTCTTACTTACCGGATACAGGATCTACACTTCTCTCTTAAGACTCTGCTAGATACAGGTTCTGATTTAAACCTGTTGAATAAAGATGTTATTCCAGTATCATATTGGCATAAGACAAATCTTAAGGTGTCAGGACTAGGGAATGTTCTGAAAAATCTAGAGTATTGTGTTCCAGAAGTGGTCTTATGTCTTGAAGGCTATTGTCTAAAGTTAAAGTTCTATCTAGCAGAGATACCAACTGCCAGTATTTTGGGGACCCCATTCTTTGCTTCTGTATCTCCTCATGGTTCTACACAGATTTCTCCCACTCAAAATGGATATTATATTACTATGGGAGGACAAAAAATCACCAAACTTCCTTTTGCCTCTGTTCCTAGATGTATCTCAGATGTGGAAATCAATATCTTAAAACTACAGAGAATCAGTGAAGTCAAGAATCTGAGACAAGTACTCATAATTGAAGATCAATTACAATTGCCTCAGATTAGAGCCAAAATTGAGTCCTTGAGAAAACAGTTTGAAACTCTTGTATGTGCAGAAAATCCCACAGTCTTTTGGAAACAAAAGAAACATGTAGTATATCTGCCTTATAAAGATGATTATATTGGGACTCCATGCAGAAGCAGAGCCATACCAATGAATGTAGAATACCAGCAGTTATGTGCTGAAGAAGTGAAAAGCCTAATGGAAAGAGGGCTTATCAGAAAATCTCAAAGCCCTTGGAATTGCTATGGTTTCTATGTAAATAAACATTCAGAGCAAGTTAGAGGAATTCCTAGATTAGTTGTTAATTTTAAGCCATTAAACAAAGTTTTGAAGGATGACACTTATCATATCCCAAACAAAAGCAATCTCTTAACAAGGATTGCAGGAGCCAAGATTTTTTCAAAGTTTGATTTAAAATCCGGATTCTGGCAAGTTGCTATTGCAGAAAAAGATAAATTCAAGACAGCATTTAATGTGCCAGCAGGACATTATGAATGGAATGTTATGCCATTCGGATTAAAACATGCTCCTTCTAAGTTTCAAATGGTAATGGATGAAGCCTTCCAAGCATATTTTGATTGGCTTATTGTATATATAGATGACATTTTGGTTTTCTCCAATTCAATAGATCAGCATTTCAAACATCTGAACATCTTTTTGAAAGTATGTCAGACAGAAGGTCTAGTGCTCTCCAAGAAAAAGATGGAATTTTTCAAAACCAAGATACATTTTCTTGGACACATAATTGAAAATGGACAAATCAGACTCCAAACTCATGCTGTTGAGTTCGCCAACAAATTTCCAGATAAGATCTTGGACAAAACCCAACTGCAAAGGTTTCTTGGCAGCTTAAATTATGTTAGTCATTTCTACAAGGATTGTGTTGCAGACAGGAAATTGCTCAATCAAAGACTAAGGAAAGAGCCTCCTTTATGGACTGAGGCACATTCACAAGCTGTCAGAAATATTAAAGCCAAGGTAAAACATCTCCCTATTCTGCATGTATCAAATGATAAATTTTTAAAGATTGTGGAAAGCGATGCTAGTCAAGTTGGCTGGGGTGTTGTTTTGAAACAACAAAATAACCAGGGAAATGAAGAAGTGATCCAGTTTGCTTCTGGGTTATGGGTAGCAGCTGAAGAAAATTATACTGCATTAGAAAAAGAGATCAAAGCAGCTCTAAATGCTATTTATAAATTTGAGCTTTATCTCATTTATAAAAAATTCATATTAAGAACTGATGCAGCTGCAATGAATAAAGTTCTTCACAAAGAACTTAAAAATCCAGGAGATCACAAGTTTTCCAGGTGGCAAGCTCTTTTTAGCAATTTTGACTTTTCCATTGAATATATAAAAGGTGCTACTAACTCTCTTGCTGATTTCTTGAGCAGAGAAAATCTCCAAGTTGTACATAATGTATTCATTATCTCTATTCAGCTCAGAAATAATACTGAGCATATTGAATCTATCCCAGATAGAATGTCCTGGGATGAATATAAAGACATTTGGATCCCTAGATGGGGATTAAGGCACAAGCAAGTGATCAGTCAGGCCACAAATATTCCATATTCTCATCTTGTGCCTGAAGTACGAAGAAATGGACCTGGAAATCTATTAGGTCCTATTATTCACAGAGATAATCAGCAAGCAGTTGAAGCAAGTCTCCATTTAAATGAATGGTTTCATGATTTAGATTTAATTTGGCAATCTGAAAATGAACAGAAAAAAGAAGTTTATTTTGCCATTCAACGGCCAAGAAATACTCAGCAATGGCCCGAGCAAAATCTAAATATTATTTTCCCAGAGACTTGTTATACTTATGCAGATTATACTAGCCTATGGTGGAAGATGCTTTATCAGGAAAATACTTATTTCATTCTCAAATTTGGGGCTGTTATGAGTAGTACAAATTTTAATCCACCATCTTGGCTCTTTAATTGGTGGCAAGAATTTGGAGTAAATAAAGAAGAAGCAGATCCACATCTTATCTCCAGATTCTACCAAATGCAAGAGGTTCGTGACATAAATTTTCAAGGACCCAATAATCAAGAATTATTCCAGATATACCTCCAAAATCATGTCACATGGGCTGTTCGAATCCAGACTATACTCCAAAGAAGAAATAGCACACTTCAGTATGTCCGAAAAATTTATACCAAAGCATGGGATACAATTACGTACCCTGATCTTTTTGATACGCATATTGAAATGATTAGTCTGGATATCTATTCATGTCTAGATGGCCGACAGTGGTGTCATCCGTTTTCCGTGGGTTGTCGATATCAACTCCACAGTGTAATATATGTACATAAGTCGTGTCAGTAATCATGAAGACTCGGAGCACTTCTCCGACTGTTGGTGAGACTTGACTCACATCTCACATGATTACTATTTCAGTCTATGTCAATAAAAGTTTGTCAGTTTGTCCTAGACGAGACTCTTGCATGATACCTCGTGGGACCTTTAGTCTGTTTCAGGGAATCCTGCGTGACTACCCTGCTTTTAGTACAATAAAAAGGATGATAAGAAAAGATTAGTATCTTAGTGATCCTTTATGGTGGCCAACATATGGGGCCTCGTGTCACTAATCTTATCCGAAGAAATGATGCTTTACCTCTCCTCATTCCTATATAAGGAGGAAGAGTCTCTCATTTCATTCATTCGCACTTTGAGAGTCTTAGAGTCTTTAAGTCCGAGTCGACTAGCTCCCTTCTCTTGAGCTTGAGTCTTTCTGTTTAGGATCTCGGGAAAAGCCTGCGCGATCTGGCTCAGCCAGCGTGAACCTAAAGTGGCTCTGAGATATAGTCGAGTCTGTAAAGATTGTTGTATCAGTGTGTCTGTGTGTCTGTCAGAGAGAGATCAGGGCATCCTGCCCAAAATTGTAATACCCGATAACCGTGTTCGGCTCTGCAATAATACTCTGATATTTATTCCAAAGCTTCCGCATAAAAGTCTAATCTTGATATATGTCTATTGCCGCCATATTCTGATCTATGATTAATCTTGTTGATCTGCCTACCGTTTCGGTTCCTGGTGCAAGTGTGATGTAGTGTGAAGCATGCTATGCGTCTTGGCCTTGGAGTTCGGGGTGAACAATGGTCCAGTGACAGTCCAATAAGCCGTAGTGAAAGGTGGTAGCGTAAGACCCGCTTAGGCAGGAGGCCGCTAGGGCAGCAAAGGTAGCCTGAAGACGAGTCGTAAGGACTGAAGTTGGCATTAGAAGAGCTTCGCCAGGGGTAGACAAGTAGCCGCACGGGAGACATTACGGGGAAGAGACGGCAGTGACAAGTGTATACATCGGTGGACTCAGTCCCGATTAAGGCGCGCAAGGTAGAGACGACATTATCAAGTGTTAATGGCTGGCTAACGATTGTACCAGTCCACTAGCTAGACCCAGCAAGTTTCAAAAGATTGTCCAGTGAAAGCCTGGAAATCGACTCCGTCGGAGGAATTTGGCAATCAATTGTAGATGGATACATAGCACCAGCAGTTCCACCAACAAATGACAAAGCAATGAAACTCGGTCAGAATAATTCCAAAGCCAAAAATGCACTTCTGAATGGTCTTAGTGAAACAGTATTCACCAAAGTTGCACATTGCAAATCCACTAAAGATATTTGGGACAAACTTCAAAATATTTATGAAGGAGATTCAAAAGTCAAAGCAACAAAGCTTCAAACTTACAGAGGTCAATTCGAACAACTTAAGATGAAGGAAGATGGGAATATTGCAGCTTACTTTTTACGAGTTGATGAAATAGTAAATGCAATCATAGGATTGGGAGAAGAAATCAAAGAATCTGTAATTGTTCAAAAAGTACTAAGATCTCTTCCTATGAGATTTGAGCCTAAGATATCATAACTAGAAGAAAGATCGGATCTAAACTCAATAAGCATGGACAAATTACATGGAATCTTCATAGCATATAAAATGAGAATTGAACAAGAAAATCTAGATATAAAAGAAGTAGCCTTCAAAGCATCTAAAAAGTCAAAGAAAAAGGGAAGGCAAAAAGAAGAACATAGCAATAGCAGTGACGTCTTGGAAGATGATGAAGAAGTGGCCAACTTTGTCAAAATATTGAACAACGGAACCGACGGTAGGTATAGAGGTAAGCTTCCTTTAATTTGTTTTAATTGTGATGGTATTGGTCATTTTGCTAACAAATGTCCTTATAAGAAAAAGAGAAATGATGAAGGTTACTCAAAAGGCAAACAAACACATAAAGGCAAAATAACCACAAAGAAAGTTTTCAAGAAAAGCTTATGCACCAAAGAAAACATCTCATCATCAGATGAAGATGAAGTCAGTGACAGTGAGATAGAAAGAGTTATATTCATGGCAGTAGAATACTCTGATAAAGAAGACTCCAAAGAAGAATATGAAGAAGTCGAAGAAGAATATGAAGAAATCAAAGAAGAAATTGAAGAGGCAGAAGTTGACTACCGAGAGGAATTAATGTCTGCCATAGAAGTTATCAGAAGAGAAAAGAAGAAAAACAAGAAACTATAAGCAGAACTAGACAAGAAAGAATACACTCAATAACTAGAACAAATGATCACGAATTTGAAGGTTCAAATAGAAAAGATAAAATAATTGAGAAAACACTCAAAGAACAACTAGAAGAAAAAGACAAGATAATTGGAAATTTGGAAACAAATATTGTCACATTAAGAAAGGATATTCAAAAGAAAAATATGCAGAACAACTCAAAAGTTTTGGATAACATTATCAACAGTCAAAAATCTCATCATGACAAGTTCGGAATTGGATACAATCAGATAGAAAAAGGATCAAGCTCCAAAACAATAGAGCAAGAAACATATCCAAAAAGCTATGCAGAAACAATCAATGGGGATAGGAAGATATACAAGGAAGATTACAGGGACACTCATCCACTAAGAAGATTCAGATTTCATAATCAACAACTAACAGATAGGCCTAAGGAAGAATAATAATTTGTAAGAGTGCCTCCTTTCAGAATATCTTCAACTCCCAATTATCAAACTATCTTTTTTGGTTTATCTTATGCATGTAATAATTTTGGACATAAAGTTGTGAATTGTAGAGCTAACAACAAGAACACAAACAACTTTGAAAGTCGTACACAAAGGGGTTATCCAAGAAGGCCTAGTGAAACACAGAGAAGAAGTTACAACATGTTTGAATCTTTGAGCACTGAAGTGGAATGTTACAAATGTAACAATTTTAGACACATGGCCAAAGATTGTAGAATGACAGTCCCTCCTAGAGAACCGCAACAATAGTCACATACAAGAACCTCAGAAATAGACATGGATAAGAAAGCAGGATCGGTATAGCAATGAAGAATGCACACTCGCTCTACAAGCTAAGCATAAGAAACGTGGTTGGTATGTTGGCAGTGGTTGTTCAAAACACATGACAGGTGATAGAGACAGCTTTCTTACATTACGAAAGGAAAGAGATGGATCAGTGTCCTTCGGAAATGATGATTCAGCTAAAATCATTGGAAAAGGCACAGTCAGAATTGAGAACAAGAATACCAAGGCAGAAAATGTTCTACTAGTAGAAGATATGAAATATAATCTTCTAAGTGTGAGTCAAATGTGTGACCAAGGTCATAAAGTTACTTTCGATTCACAAAAGTGAGAGATGATAAAAGAAGGTTCAGGAAAATTGATTGCTACAACTGCGAGAACTTCAAGCAACATATATGTATTAAGTGAAATTGGAAATGAAAAGTGTTGTCTAGGAAAGGAAGATGAAAGTTGGCTATGGCACAGAGGAATGGGTCACATACATTTTTATAACCTTGTCAAAGTCAGTAGAAGAGAAGAAGTCAGAGAAATGCCCCAGATCACGAAACCAACCAACACTTTATGCAAACATTGTTAACAAGGAAAGAAAACAAAGACCAGATTCAAATCAAGGGAATATTCATCGACAAGACCACTAGAAATTGTGCATACATATCTAGTTGGACAAAATACAACAAAAGGTTTAAAAGGTGAGAAATATTTTATGTTATTAGTTGATGATTATACAAGAATGACTGCAGTTTTCTTTCTCAAGAATAAGTCAGAAGCTTTTGAAAAATTCAAGATCTACAAGGAAATGGTTGAAAATGAAATGGATTAAAAAATCAAATTCTTGAGATCTTATAATGGATGAGAGTTCTCTTCAAAGGAATTTATG
>JASDQU010324026.1:0-10205 GCA_032191745.1 Picea mariana
ATTCTTCATACAAGATCCTCGTTTCTTTTTTATTTTGATAATTCTTCTTTTCTTCTTTCTCTTTTAACCTCATCCGGTAGTTTTTTATTATGGTTTTGTAATCTACATATCTCTTCATCTTTCTTTTTCAAATCTTCCCTCGACTCATCCTTTTCCAACTTTCCCTTGCTAACCTCTTATTGCTTTAGCTTTTGAACTTCCTTAATGAGTGTTTCATTAAGGTCTAATATCTTAGATAGATCATAACCCTTCTTCTTGATCTCTTATTTTGCTTATTTTAACTCATTTTGAACTTTATACATTGCCTCCATTTTTGTATGCCTAATCCATCTATCTGAGAAAAAAAATTCAAATTCTTCTGATGTGTTATTCCATCTAGTATCTTTATCAATACCCATCCACCATTGTCAAGCTTCACTAGAAAAATATGTTTTTGCCTCTAAAGGATCCATAACATATTCCTTCACCAACCTCAACCATTCCATAAGATTGATTTCATCATTATCTTCATCTCCTATAAATTTAGTTATTGACATTTATTCTTAAGTGAGGTCTAATCATAACCCTCAACTTACAACCTCAGTATATCAATAATAATGATCTAAAATAATTATAATCCTTGTTCCAATATAATCTTGTTTGTTTTCTCCTTCCAATGGATTTTGAATCATCTCAATCAAACATCCCAATCAAAAGTTATGATAGTTTTAAGTAAACATACCTTTGAAACCCTGATTTGGAGTCAGTCCTTCTGGGCAACCTTCCTTCCAATGTATTTCTGAAATTTAGGCCCTTATCAGTATGAAATATTGGCCTGTAGTACTCTAAAATGTCTTCTCTGCAATGCCATGGTTCTGAGCAAAATTGGATGTGCCAAGTGAAAGTTAGGGTAACTTTCCCAAACCTTGCTGATTTTTTGCCTTTTCCGAGAGAGCAAACTTGTACAAAATGCCACATTTCCAATATTTAATACTAGATTCTCAAATTCGTAACATAAATACTATGGATTTTCCTATTTCCAATGCAATAGGTCTCACTAAATTTGGATCCTCTCTGAATAATATATGATGTTTTTACCCAGAACACTTGTTTGAGACTAGTTATAGGACTAGTCAAAAACCCTATTTTCTACAAGGTATATCTTTGAAAGTATAACTGCCCAGAACCTGAAATTTTTACCAAAAGTACCTCTCTATGTATTATAAATAACCTACAATTTTTGTTGTCTAGAGTGGCCCCAAAAAAAATTATAGAGAAAATTCCAAGATGACTTTCTTAAGGAAGCAAAACCCTAGGATCGATGCTCTGATTCCATCTGTAATGTACCAAAAGCTTAAAATATCATAACAAAACAGAAGTACACACCATGTACATAAATGTGAGCATGGATCACAACTCCAATATAGATAAAAAAAGATGATTTACACAATAAATCCTAAAACAATAAGAGAAGCTCCTCCACATAACCAAATACATTTATACATGACAATTCACCTCTCCACAATAATGAATACATGATCTCTATATATACCCATTCACACCTACACATGAAGCCCTTTTACTATTAGGTCGAGCATATTACATATGTATTTACACATTACATGTACATTTAGCCCCATATATGCCCCCCCTTGGAGTCATATTATATACATTTAACCCTATACATTCCCCCTTTGGGTCATAACACTTCTTCTACTCCCCTTTTTTCTACTGTTGTTGATTTTGTGGCTTCCTTATCAGTTGTTGCTCTTGTTTCTGCCTTGGTTGTTGCTTTCTCAACTACTTCTTTCACCTTTTCTTCTGATGTCACCTCTATTGTTGTTGTTGCTACAACAACTTCTACTTTGGCCTTGGCTTCTTTGATATTTCTTTTCTTCTTGTCTGTGTCTTCTTTATTTTTCTGAACTTTCTCTTTCTTTCTTCTCTTCTTGTCTGTCGTTGCCTCCTCTTCCTTTGTTAATTCAGAATGTTAGATGTTGTTGTGCCAACGGTTTTTTCTGTTGCCTCTTCTTCATCTTTCTTCTAGGCTTCTTCACAGGCCTTTTCTTCATTATAAATCATGCCTAGAGGTTTTCCCTATCATTTAGAAATGACTTATGTGTATCTTCATGCACCATAGTGGAATTCTTCCTCTTCCCACGCAGTTGAAGTGTATTCCCATGTGTTCTTGTGCTTGTTGCATTTTTATTTAACCTCATTCTTTGGATTGTATCTCTGAAACATTTCTTCCCTGAAGTGGAATGACAACAACGTGTCTACTTCAGTTTGGGCATGATTGGTGCTTCTAAAGGAGTATGACCTGACCCACAATGGTAATGGGGGCCAGATGGTCTTCTCATCACGATAGAGTGATGCCCCAACTCCATGGATCACAATTTTATATGTGATCTCTTGTAATACCAACCTGTCGGGTACAAACATTGGGAGCAAATGGGGAGCTTTGGTAGCTTTGTATACTCTTATGTAAGTCTCGTTTTCCATGAGATAACAGTCCCCAATTTTCTGGACTATTTCTAAATCCTTATCAGTCATACATGGAGCGGGCAAGTCAAAGATGAATTCGTAAAGCGATGCCAAAAAGTAATTGTGGATCCTATGATACTCAACCTTGTATTTGTGCTCCCAAAGGATTTTGCAATATATGTGTATGGGAGGGTCAGTTGGCTGCTAAGCCCATCCCATATTTGGGTACTAATGAGACATGCACACCATGTCCAACAGATATGAGGACATGTGGAAGCTAGGAAATTCACATGGGGCAATCCCTTTAACTGTTCTGATGGAATCTTCAATTGATGTTGACAGGATATTGGCCCAATTGAAGGATGATCCTTCGTCAGCGCAATAGTAAATTAGGGGCACCAGGGACAGTGTGAACTTTGATGCATCATGTTCCCCATATAATTTGCATAACATCACCACAATGTTCTGATATGGAATTCTTAGAAAACTTGTGGGATACTCACAAGAGGGTCTGAGTTTGAACGTTTTATCAGGGTTATACCAAATTTTAAATAGATCCTTCTCCTTGTGTGAGAATTTTCTGATGAGCTCTTCGTCTAGTGACTAACTTCCTCCTTCTATATGATAGTACTTGGCTATGTTAGCCACCTGAAATGAAGCTATGGGATGCCCCTTAGCATTGATGATATACCGGTTGTCAAGGTCTACATGCCTAATGAGCCATGAGATTGCGTATGCATAAGAAAAAAATGTTGCATGAGCCACCACCTTGTGCAATCCCAATCTCTGGATGTTCTTGAAAACTTTGAGCTCATCTTGATCTTCAACCTCTGTGGGGAAGTTTTGTTTCTTGAACATCTAGAAAACTTCACCCCATTTGAGTTAAGTTCCTCCCTTCTCTATGAGTATTGTAGTGTCATCGTGTATGGCCCCTGGGGTATCTGGCTCTCCTTCTTATCAGCTTCTACTTGCATAAGCGTCCGTCATGGGAGCTTTGCTTGTAGTTTTCTTGTGAGGCAACATGTATGAATATGCAACAAACATGTTCATCATTAGTATATCAAACCAACAATAAAGTGTAGATTTTAACCTTGTAAAATATTTACTGCAAACAGATTTTCAATAAAAGAACAAAAAAGATACAATGGCAAATACAAACATTACATAGAGATTTTCCCCTTGGAAATCCAAAACCAAGAAAACCAACATATTCTATATTCATTCATAGTGTTACATTGTTTACAATACAACATACATATAGGATCCAGCGGCATCCAAAACCCTAACCCAATGACTTGGATTAGTCAACAACCCTAATTCCTTAACTAGAAATAGAAAACCATCGGCAAAAAACCATGTGTCGAAAAACCACCTAAATATGTGACACATTTCCCGAGGCAGAAATCAAACCCCCCTGCATGCCCAATGCAAGGCAGACACTACTACTCGTCCAAAGAATATAACACATACCCAACATAAAGATGAAATGAAAACAAACATAGAACGTTAGTTCTGGTAATCATGTAAATTATTAAGTCTTTTGAGCAACATCGAGAGGTTTAACATACATCTATCCATTCAAACCTATGTTAGTATTCAAGGAGTTGTTGGTTCCAATTTCAGGTGGAGATTCATCGTCTAAAGAAGATAGGATAATGGGAGACATGATGAAAGTTTAAGTGAAGGCTGGCACAGATTGGGGAAGAGTCTAGATGAACTGGTGTTATTGTTAATAACCTAGCTGATGAATAAAGTGATACCAAAGCTAAATATAGAAACTGCTCTGGTGTGTATCGAAGTCGATCACAAAAACTTCATCATTGTGTATTGGAGAAGATTTTACGAAGGGTGTCGGTGTGTAAAGCCACGTATTGATGAAGTTAGTGTGAAAGCCATTGGTATGTACTGACGATGTTGATTCTAGGTCTACTGATGTGGTGTTGGATAAGATCTTACGAAGTGCATCCATGAGTAAGATTAATACTGAAGGTAAAGTTGTGAAATTCGCCAATGAAGTAAACTTGTATCGGAGGCATTGGACACAACCTTGCCTATAAGAAAAAGATGAAACTAGAGGGAAAGTTGTCAACCTCACCGGTATGTATCATAGGCAATCTTAGTAACTATGTAGATATACGTCGACGAAGATAGCAAGAACTATGTTGATGCATTCTCGAATGAAAAAATTAACTAAGTGTTCGAGCAGGATATGGAGGATTAGGGTTTGGTGGAGCTCTAGGAACTACTTTGACTGGACATGTTGGTTGATAAGAATTAAATATTACTTTTTGAAACATGTATGGCTTGATCTAGATCCCTTTTAAACTCATGGAAAAGATTGAATGCCAGTGAGTCAGGCCATTGTCTATGGGAAGAAAGTCGGATAGTGGGTTAGGGTATGGATGCAATTTGATGGGTAGTCTGGTCGAAAGAACAAGAATACTTAGAAAGAGTCCAAGTGTAGCACTGGGAGGTAAAAGGAAAGGGTAAAACCCCTGGTCAAATGAGTGGTGAAGGGCTCAAATGTCTAGGGAACGCGGAGGTCATGGGGAGATCTTGGAAATGTGAGGCACAATTAGGGCCAAGAGGTGTTAGGGTTAGGGTTAGGTTTATATCATGCTTAGAGGGTGAACAAATGATCCAGATGGATATTGGTGGCCACCCACCTTTTCCAACTGGCTCAAAACAGTTTTCTGACAATTTTGGCAATTTACTATTTTTAGCAGTTTTAACTTCTGGAGCCATTTTGAGGGCCTAAATGAAAGTTTTTCGGGATCAATCTCCTCAATGATAGTCAAAGGAATTATTGAGCCCCCAAAATGAATCTCCTCGACGATACATTTCCAATGGGTTATCACATGCCTAAAACGGAGATCATATGCAAAAGTTACGACCCCGGGAAGTTGATGTACTAACTTACCCAAACGGGGCCCACATGACTTTTGGCGCTTCATCTCCTAGGGTTAGGTTTTTGGATGTCTAGGGTTTTTGTCATTCTTCTTTATTGTAAAAATTCCTTCAGAGCCTCATTTTAATATTCTTCTTGCGAATGCGCGCAACTGTCACATCTCTTCTCAGAGATAAGCAACCACCATTCGAACAAACTTGTTTTCGCTGCATTTTACAGTTTCAGCTTATTTCATTATTGAATAGAAAATGAGTTTTATTGTATCTCTGTTATTTTGTTTTAAGCACCTGTTAATAATCTGTATTCATTTTGTTCTGCCCATAAAATCTGGATCAGTGGTATCAGAGCGGTCTGCTCCTTGTCGTCTTAATGCATGTCCCCAACGAGGTTGAAGTACAAAGAGTTGGGTCTCGAGCTTGTTTCTCTTGAGGACAGAAGCTCTCGCACGCCCAAGCAACCTCTCATGGCAGGAGAAAATAAAGATGATGGGACAAGAGATCCTTTCAAACTGTTGATTGAGGAAGCCCTCGTGCAACAGAGGAACGAGATGATGGACAGTTTCGTGCAAATCCTTCGGTGGCTACCAACAGGCGACACATCTTCTTCGAACGAAGGCACCGCCCCCTTCAAGGTACAAATAAACTTCGATATTCCTATATTTGAAGGTCAGATAGACGTAAATGATGTAGACAAGTAGTTGAATCTACTAGAAGGGTATTTTTTTTCCATAACTTTTCGAATAGATAAAAGATTACTTTTACGCTCCTCAAAGTCGTTCCCCATGTCAAAGATTGGTGGGAAACTTTCTGTGAGCAAGAGGAAATAGAGGAAACCTCATTATTTTCAGTCACGACCACCTGGGAATCCTTCAGGGATGCTATTAAGGAACAATACTACCCTGTCGGAAGTTATGACGACCTGTATACCAAATGGACCACACTGCAGCAAGAAAGAGACCAAGCAGTGCCAGATTTCACAAATATCTTCCATACCTTGTGTACCAAGTTGGGTATCAAATATTTGGAGTGACATCTGGTGCTCAAGTATCACGGTGCTCTGCATAGATACATCCAGACCGAAATGGAATTTCTGGACATCTCTTCCTTGGGCACGGCCTACCGATATGCCGTCAAAATCGAGCAGAAGATCAAACAAAAGACGCGGCAATTTGGGCCTGGGAAACCCTCACAACAAAAGTCAGGAAAGGGCAGCCCTAACCCATAGAACAAAGGACAAAGAAAATATGGACAGTATCAGGACAACCAGTCCAAGCCACAACCAAAGAAGGACACCAAAAAGACAAAGAAAGATACCAGGAAGTGGTGTGACTTCCATAAGAGCCCTTGGCATAACACTACTGACTGTCGCTCAAAGCAGTCGTTGGTGGTCGAAGTGAAAGCCTCTGAATCAGATGCAGATTCTGACTCTGATCCAGAACCAGAAAGGGGAAGACGGATCATTGACGCGAAACCCAGTGCCATCGTTGCTACCACCAAGCTCCAGCCTGGTGAACCAGACGAGCCAGAAGCAGGAGAGTGCCTCTTCCATTCACAGATGTGGGTAAAAGGCACCTCGCTGCACTTCATCATTGATAGCAGTAGCTATAAGAACCTCATCTCAACAGAGGTCGTCAAGTGGCTCGCCCTGCCAACAATGTCGCACCCACAATCCTACACCAATGGATGGCTCTACCAAGGAAGTGATCTCTGCGTCAGCCAACAGTGTCGACTGTCATACGACATCAAGCCCTTCAAAGATGAGGTAATATGTGATGTTGCTCCTCTCAAAGTTTGTGATGTTCTTTTGGGCCAACCTTATTTATGGAAACGTCATGTTGTATACGAGTCTAGGCCTCATAGTGTTATTATTACTTTGAACAGGAAATTGTATAGGATATCCGAGGCAGTCCCACCTAGTGTTATTTCCTTGATCTCTGCTAAGCAATGCAGGAAGGTCATCTCTCAGACGGGGAAGTTTGTCTTCTTTGTGATTCACTCTCAGAATAAGAGAAAGATCACAGCCACATCGAGGGTCTCTGCAGCTGACCTCTCCACACAGCAGAAGCAAGTAGATAAGGTCGTGGAAGAATACTCGGATATCTTATCCTCACCTATAGGGGTACCTTTTCACTGTTAGGTCAAGCATCCCATCGATTTGACCCCCGACGCATCGTTGCCCAATGGGCCAGTCTATCGTCGCTCTTTGTTAGAGAATGAGGAGATCAAGCAATAGATCCAAGAACTGCTCCACAAGGGGCACATCCGTCCCATCTCATCACCTTGCGGGAGCCCAATCGTGCTGGTACAGAAGAAATATGGAACCTGGTGACTCTGTATTGATTGTCGGGCTCTGAATAAAATCACAGTCCGAAACCGGTACCCGATTCCCTGAATCGATGACCTCCTTGATCAACTCACGGGGGCTAAATACTTCAGTAAGATTGATCTGAAGTCTGGCTACCACTAGGTCCCGATAGAACAGACAGATGTATGGAAGATCACCTTCAAGTCAAAGGAAAGCCTTTTTGAATGGTTGGTCATGCCTTTTGGTTTGACAAATGCTCCAGCCACTTTCAAGAGGATGATGGACGATATACTGCGACCATTCACCAATCCTTTTGTAGTGGTGTATCTGGATGACATTCTAATTTACAACAAGACTTGGGTCGAACACTTGCAACATATTCAGCAGGATCTGCACACCCTGTGGCAGCACAAGCTATACACCAACTTGGAAAAAATGCTCCTTCGGCATGGACAGGGTCCATTACTTGGGCTACATCATTGATCAGCATGGCGTACATGTGGATCTAGCCAAGATCCAAGTCATTCGTGACTGGCCAGCCCCAACAACATTCACTGATCTTCGGAGCTTCTTGGGCCTTGCCAATTTCTACCGCAGGTTCGTGTTGGGATTCTCCCATATTGCATGGGCCCTCAGCCAAATAAACAGGGGTGGTGGTAAGGCGAAATTTGCATGGGGTCGATCCCAACAATAAGCGTTCGATGATTTGAAGCAGCACTTGTGCTCAGCCCCAATACTTTCACTACCAGACTTGCAACACCCCTTTGAAATCGAGACAAATGCTTAAGACTATGTTGTGGGCGTCGTTCTCACTCAGCACGGCCACCCCATGACCTATCATAGTGAGACACTGTCAGATACTGTCCGTAAGTACCCTACTTACGACAAAGAAATGTACTCCATTGTACAAGCCTCTCACCAGTGGAGACATTACATTCTTGGGAAGGAGACAGTCATCCACACTAATCATAAGCCACTTCAGTTCATGCAGACACAGGAAAAATTGCAGAATGACCGCCATCAAAAGTGGTCCACATACTTGCAACAATTCCACCTCAACATCAAGTATAAAACAGGAAGCACCAATCGCGTCGTTGATTGCCTCAGCAGACCACCAGTCACGGCACTCACCACAGTGATAGACTCTTACGGCCATGAGACATCTGGATGGCCCCAACTCTATGAGACAAACCCTGACTTCGCCACCACCTACCAAATGTTGGGTGCAAACGCAGTTGTCGATAATTTCCATCTTCAGGATGGGTTGTTGTGTCATCTGGGCCATTTATGTGTTCCATCAAGTAAGCGAGCGAAGCTGATCTGAGAAGCCCACTACAGTCGGGTGGCAGGACACTTCGGCGTCGAAAAGACAGTGGCAATGCTACAGAAACATTTCTACTGGCCAAAACTTCGACAGGAGGTCAACAAGTATATCAAGTCTTACACTGCCTACGTTATTGCCAAACCGACCACTAAGAAACAGGGCATGTACACCCATCTTCCTATCCCTGACAGGCCATGGGAATCCATCTCAAAGGACTACATTTCAGGCCTCCCATCCACCAAGCGGGGAAATGACTGTGTTTTTTTCGTTGTTGATCGCTTTTCTAAGATGGCGATTATGGTTGCCTGGAAGAAGAGCATCACAACAAAGGCCACTGCCAAGCTCTTCTTTGAACGTGTCTGGGTACATTTTGGAATCCCACAAACCATTGTCTCAGATCAGGATAGTCGATTTCTCAGCACATTCTGGTCGAGCCTATGGTC
Organism: Picea mariana; assembly: GCA_032191745.1. Lineage (NCBI taxonomy): Eukaryota > Viridiplantae > Streptophyta > Pinopsida > Pinales > Pinaceae > Picea > Picea mariana. The sequence goes on from JASDQU010324026.1 coordinate 9,443, forward strand.
ACTGCTGGACAACAAGCTCACCAAATCCACGGCCTTCCACCCCTAGACAGATGGACAAACCGAGGTTGTAAATCGAATGATTGTGCATATCCTTTGCTTGTATAATTCAAGCACCCTCGCACATGGGATGAGAGCATTCCCTATGTCCAACATAGCTATAACCGAGCCCTGCATAGCTCAATCGGCCACAACCCCTTTTAGGTGGGCTTGGGATTCCAACCATTGGGTCCCATAGATGTTGCACTTTCCCTTGTGGTCACCTCGACCGACTCATCTCCTGCTCAAACTGAAGTTGACAAAGCCACCCGGTTCATTGAGCGGATCCAGCACATCCGCCAACAGGTTCAAGATATCCTACAGAAGTCCAATGACAAGTACAAACAACGCCATGATCAACATCGGGTGCCACATAAGTTTCAGGTGGGCGACAAAGTTTGGTTGCACTTGCTGAAAGAACACCTTACAAGACCCCATCAGAAGCTTCACCCACTCCGTTATGGGTTGTACACTATCACCAAGGCTGTGGGGGATAATGCTTTTGAGCTCAACATTCCTCCCTTCCTTGGCATGCACCCAATGTTCAACGTGGATCTCCTTCGCCCTTATTTCCCACCATTATTGGACACCTCAGAAGTAGCAGAACAATTGACACCAATAGAGGTCAACCCTACTGCATACAAAAGGTATCTGGTGATCAAATTGTGGACACACAGATCAAGGACACTTGACAACAAAGGATCCAGCTTTATCGAGTCGTCAAAGC
>JASDQU010324027.1:0-12966 GCA_032191745.1 Picea mariana
GGGGGCAGTCTTAATGCAACATAAAAAACCAATATGCTATCATTCTAAAACTTTCTCTAAAACAATAATCAACTATCCAACCTATGACAAAGAGTTGTATGCATTAGTACAAAGTGTTAAAAAGTGGAAACATTACCTAATGGGTAAAGAAACAATCATACATACTGATCATCAATCACTACAATATTTACAATCACAAACTAAGCTACAACAATCAAGGCATTTCAGATGGATGGGGTTTTTACAACAATTCATTTGGTTATTAAGTATAAGAAAGGAATTCAGAACAAAGTTGGAGATATGTTATCTAGACCTCCAACAAATGCTTCTATTGTTATTCAACAAAGTCCTTTAGTTCATGCAAGCTATGTTGAACAATATACTAAGGATGAAGATTTCAAAGAAGTTTATGAATCACTAAGGCATGGTTATTAGAATGAAGAATTGAATTATCATATCGATGACAAGTTGTTGTATCATCTTGGTAAAATCTGTATTCCACAAAGTGAAAGAGTGCATGTGATAAGAGAAGCTCACACTTCTCTCATTTCAGGGCATTTTGGAGTAGGTAAAACCGTAGCACAATTACAAAAATTTTGTTATTGGCCTCGAATGAATGAAACAGTGTCCAAATATGTAAAAGGTTGTGTCATGTGTGCAACAAGCAAACCAAGTAATAGAAATTTAGGCTTGTACACTCCACTTCCAGTTCCTTCTCGTCCATGGGAAAGTGTTTCATTGGATTTCATAGGAGGTTTACCAATGTCTAGAAAAGGACATGACTATCTATATGTTGTTGTGGAATGATTCAGTAAAATGTGTATACTCATTCCTTGTAAAAAGAAGATCACAGCTGAGATGACTGCTCATTTGTTCTTCCAAAATGTATGGGTCCATTTTGGACTTCCTACTTCTATTATTTCTGATCGAGATTCCCAATTTCTTGGGAAATTTTGGTCATCATTATGGGAACTTATGGACACAAAGTTGAAGAAAAGCACAGCATTTTATCCACAAACCGACGGTCAAACTGAGGTGGTCAACAGGACTGTGGTACATCTTCTTTGAGGGTATTGTACTAAACATCCCAAGCTTTGGGATGAACAATTGCATTATGTACAACATGCCTACAACAGAGCTATACACTCTTCTACTCAAAAGTCTCCTTTTGAGACATGTTTTGGGTACTTGCCAAAGTCTCCTTTAGACTTCATTTTTGGGAAAGATACAGTGGAATGTGAAAAGGTTGATGCAGATAAAGCTCGAAGGTTTATTCAGCAGATTCAGGTAATTCATCAAGCAGTGCAGGAACAGTTGGAATCAAGTCAGGCCAAATACAAAAAAAGGCATGACAAGCATCACATAGATCATCATTTTCATATTGGTGATCAAGTATGGCTACATATCAGCAAAGATCGACTTCAAGGTGAAGGTAGAAAGTTGAAACCTATTAGGTATGGACCCTTTACAATTTTGGACAAAGTCGGTAATAATTATTTCCGGTTAGAATTTCCTCCTTATATGCAAATGTATTCAGTTGTTAATGTGGAAAACTTGAAATTGTATGAGTCGCCTATGATTATAGACCAAGATGTACAAGTTCAAGTACCTTATGTGGACAAGTTTTCTCTTGAGTATCTTAATGAACTTCAGGAAGATGTAATACTAGACAAGAAGGTCAGATCGTCACGAAGAGGAGACATGGAGTTTATTCATGTGGGGTTAAAAGGAATGCATCCAAGCAAAGTAAGGTGGATAGAGACCGGAAGAGTGAGGGAATTATAACCTCACTTATTTTCTAAATGATTTCATACTTTTTGTGGCCAAAAAGATTTCCAGTGGAAAGGTTTGATCCATGTGGATCATCTCAAAATTCGATAGAGTTAAAGTATTCAAAATGTAAAGTAAAGCTTACAAAGTGGAAGAGCTCATTAGCAGATTTCCGGTGACATTCGTTTCAAGAAAAACGGCCTCCAAATGACAAATATATCAGCAGTTGAAGTTTGTTGAAGATTGGTAGAAAATGGCTTGAAATGGTGTAATTTGGGGCTATGGGAATTGAACCCAAGACCTTGTGAAAAGGCCACCATGACCCCATGGTTTTAAGAAAACAAAGGTGGTCAAGGTCCTAGCCCTTGACCTTGCCAACACCGAGGCACCCCCTTGGTATTTAAATGTTATATTCAAAAAAACCAACCATATGATAAAACCCAAAACACATATGTTAAAACATAACCTATGTTATAACCAACCATATAATATTAAATCTCTACCAACCATATAATATAATGCGCTATATTATATTGTTTCAAACCCAAAATATTTATATATCCAAAGTCCAAAAAGTCCACAACCATAACGCGCCAACCATATAGATCATATGTTAAAACAAACATATAACAAATCGCGCCAAGGAGGGGAAGCCCGTGGGTTTGACCCCGGGACTTCCGCCCTCTTAACCACTAAAGCTACCAATGTGCCACCGCCATGGAACGTGACAAATAATGGCACGATAAACTTAAAAGATGCAGAGATTTGGGGGATTTTGGAGGGCGCGTGGCCCATAGCTCGCGCATCCCCAAAAACCATTTTTTTTATTATTTAAATGTGGCATGGGCATGAATCCCAAGAAGGAGAAGGAGTTTTGATGCAGGCAGAGATACGCACGTAGATCGAGGTGATGCTGCATAGTGACCGAAGTGAATTTGCATGCAGATAGAGGTGGTATTTGCACACAGTTCGAGGTGGTACAGAATTGGCACGCATCCCGAGGCCGTACGGACTGTACAATCATGCACCGATTTGGGAATTATGCTAAGAAGGGCATTCGGAGTCCAGTTTCAGAAATATATCGAGTTTATACTCAAAAGTCTCAGTTTTTCACAAGGATTCCAGATCCAGCTTCAGTTTTTGCATTCAGACATCCAGACAAAAAATTGTTCACAGAACCTTCCAAATACACAGAAAGGTATCCATGTTTATACTTAAAAGTCTCAGAATTTCATCTTGCAGTTGTTGTTGAAGTTTGTTACTGTATATGATAGATAGAAATAAAAAGTCACTTTGTAAGCATTTGAATACTTAATCTATCGGCCTTCCCATTTGGAAAGTGGCCCGAAGAGGTAGCCAGGAAGTCTGGTGAACTTCGTTACCAATTCTTATTCATAGATGGTTTGCTTACATGTTTATGTGCTCATGTGCTTGATGAATGTTCTTTAATTTTGCATTCATAAAGATGGTTAACAATTAAAAATTCACATGCAAGTAATGGTTAAAGATGTTAAATTTCATATCATAATGCTCCAGTCTGGTGATGATCCCAAGGAAAGTGTGCATTATCTGGTGATGATCCCAAGGAAAGTGCACATTATATGGTGATGATCCCAATGTTGCATGGTGACAAAACCAATACAACATCTAAACTCAACTCAACTAGTCAAACTGAAGTGTCAACTGAAAGAGAATATTCTCTAGGTGGAATATTCTCCCCTAAAATATAGGAGACTTGATAATGACTAATTATGACTAATAAACAAGGAAAAACCTTAGGAAAAATAAATCCTATGTGTGTGTGAAGTAACTCCAACACTAAAGGGACTCATTGGAAGCTTACAAGTCAACTTAAACTGGGACAAAAACCAGTTTGTACCAATTTATGTAGTTGCTAGTAAATGGTAATAATTTGAAGAACTACTTGGATGCTAGGCGAATACTATAAATAGCTCTAGTTTTCCTCATATTAAAATTTTACTCTATGTAATTAAAAATGGCTACAGGTCTAATCCTTCCACTCCATGCACATGGAATAAAACTTTCCATTTTGATTACGTGAGCAAACCAAAGGAACTATTAAAAGAAAAACAAAAAATTTCCTTTGGTATTGACCCTTTGCTTGTAATCAATAACTTATGGTATTGTGTTGGTATAAGTGTGGATACTTTGGGGCCGACTTCTAGAAGTCTCAGACCATTTACCAGCTTGTCTCAATGGAAATTAAAATATTTTAAGAGTCATCATCTTGTAAAGAGAGGGTGAAGTATTTCAATCTCTATAAATTGTTATCGAGCATTTAAATGAATGACCTATGATTAGTCAACACTTCATTAATACATATTGGAATAGAGTATAGTCACAATAGTTGTTTCCATATAGATTGCAAGTTCTATGCAGAAGGACTCAAGTTTTTGAACAATCTATTTGGAAAACTCTATGGAATAAAATATTTACCTTATGATTATTATATCACTATCAATGTTAAGACTGGATTTTTGTCCAAAGAGTAATTTCCATGATGAGTATATCAAAGTTAGAATAATGGATAATGTTTTCATGCAATTGGTTGTCTAAAAGCCTTGTCTCTTATACTAAACATGGCAAAGTATCTCTGAGATTCACACCCAAAAAATCTATAGTTCCATTGTTAATCATGTTTTCCAAGTCATGTAGTAGATTGTCTTAAACTACCTTAGGAGTCACAACATTGTCAAAAATTGTTGGGACAGTTAGAAATATTTTTTCTTTGTTTCCTTGAACAAATTCTCATAATCACGCCAACAACCTTTGATCTCCATTCAAAGATTTATTCTCTATGTTGTTGATCTTCATTGAAGGCTTGATTCACTCATAGAGAATAAGATTTTGTAGTAATTAAATACCTAAACTTGAATTGTAGTTTACATTATCATTAAGTTATTCACAACTAAAATGTACAAACTGCAATCAGAATAGAAGGAAAACAACTTGAAAATATCGTATTTTGGGACACAAGTAAGCCCAAGAATAGACTTTGGAAATTGAAACATAATATTTATAGTCAGGCAGATTTGAAAGGGAAAGTTTAGACTCTTGACAATTATTTATTTCTTATAGGTTTGGAAATATATTCCTCTAGTCAACCCTACAACAGGTCGCTAGGATACTTGTTGAAGGTGATTCACTTAACTCAAATATAAGGGAAATTTGAATTAATTACCAAAATATTAGTTTGGTTTCCATAGTACAAAATGTGTGAGTGGATTTATTATTTAATTCATTGGAAAATATGTTCTCTATGATAAGGAAGAATACGAGCTTATTTTAAGACAATATGAGACTATTAGGATCATTTCCAACATACCTCAAAATATCAAATGTTTACTTTGTCAAGCAAAGGACCATGGAAGCTTAATGGATAAATCTCGACCAACAATCAAGTGGACTCCAATTAGACACCAATGAATATTTTGAATGTTGTCAACAAAAATCATTGTCCCTGAAGAATATGAAAGAAAAAATTGATATGGAACTTTCATTCTAATGTGGTACAATAGTCAATGACAATAATTTGTATCCATTTGGAATTCATTTCCCATTGTTGATTACCACTATACAACACTATGGTGACCTAGCTATTAAATTTTTCACTAATTTTAGAAAAGATATTAATTCTTTTGAACATATTCTTTGGTGTATGAGTTCTTCCATATTAGCCACAGTATGAGTCATTTGTATCAATGTTTCAAATACAATATCGGGATTCTAGTATTGGACTTGAAACATCGATAAAAACGACTCCTGTTGTCACTCATCCGGAGAAATTCATACACCAAATTTCACACCACATGTATTTGAAAACAAAACATATGCTTATTTTTTCTATTTTAAGGGTGCCTAGTAAAACATGTCATTCATCCCTGAAAATTTATGTGCAAGTAGATAATAGTCAATGTAAGCAATTACCTCATTGAATGCTTCTATAGGTTTGGGCTTACACCTTCGAGAATTAGATGGAGACAATTCATATTAAGTTTGTCGTTATATATTCAATCCAATATTTGATCTTCATGATGAAATTCCTTCGCATGATATCCATAGTTTTGTTAAATTCCAAATTGGCATGCTTGTACAATTTAACTAAAATGGGTAAAGGGAAAATGCATCGATTCGATAAAAATAGAAATTTCCTCACCAATAATTTCAAGTTACAACAAAATTAGCATCAATCGAAGTAAAAATATAAGATCACTCATACATATTAAAACTTTGAGAGCACATTAACAGTAATAGCGGAACCTAATAAAAACAATGGAAATCTAGCAATCAAACCACAAACCCTATACAAAACTGTAATGGTGAGAAACAAATGCAAGAACTCTATGGATTTCTTAGTAAGTTTTTATGTGTGTTGTATTGAACTAGTAACCAAATTCAGGATTCTTTACATAAACATGAGTAGAAATATCTCTACATCACTCTTTGCAACATGAATTTAAATAATTTTTCAAACAATTCAAATACAAATTGATAACCAGAACAGAGAATATAACTTATCTTTTGGAAGAATTGCAGACCAACAACCAACTGAGAAAGATATTTCCACCCAGCCTTAGTAAATCCACAGCGAACGCCACCCCCTATCCATGCTATGATACCAACATGGTGAATCATGGATAATTAACTTTGAAATTTTGATTCAAACCAATGTTTTCTACTATTTGTTCTTGACAACAGAGCAACACTAAGGCACCCACATACCTTTCCCACACAACACAAGGAGAACCTCCTTCACTAATGTCCAATGCTCTAGAAATTACTCCTTCTTTCGCTATTCAGTGTGTGCATAGAAGGTTTGGGCCGTTATCTCAAGTTCAACAAAATTTTCCATGGTTTCTTGGCTTTTCCGCAAGCCTACAAACTTCAATTCATGGTTGGTTGGTATATCATGGGATTGGCTCCACTTTTCCACTATATAACCTCTCAAAACTCTCTTTCGTGCCTTTTTCTAAAAACCTCCTTCTCCCCATTCAAGTTCTCCTTGTGCACGATGGCTAGAGGATTTAAACTCAACTTATCTTCATAGTTCCAAGAATGTAGGGGAGACAGCTTCCTAGAATTTAGGATATGGTGGATTAGATTAAGGAATTTGTTTTCTCCACTTCTCTTAAAAAAAATTGCTTTGAAATTCAAATTTGAAATGGGTGAGGGTTCAAAGTAACATAGGATATATTTTTTAGGCATAATCCCCCCTTAGACCCCCTCACCTTTCCCCTCTTGTCGTATCATATCCCGTATAGGAGCTCAAGCTCAGTTGATCTTGATATTCTTCTTTATTAACCGAAAAATAAAAAGACATACAATATTCATAGCACCATGTTATATATGTCTCATGAAGTTAATGTAGAAGAGTTATAAAGTATTTGTGAAAAAGTATTTAATTATTTATTTACAAATAATTCTAGGTTAAAAAGAAATTGAGATATTACATCCCCTCCCCCTTGGATTAACACCATCCTCAATGTTATTTATCATATAAACATTTATTGTGAAAGAATGGATGTATATGCCTCTCTCATGGCATCCTTCATCTCCCAAGTGGCCTCAATTGGGCCAAAGTGTTTGCATTGGACATTTACTCGAGCAATGGCTCGGTTTCGGAACATTGTGACTTCCATTCCTAGTATGCACAGGGGCTCTGTCTAGAACTGTCCCTCTGATTCCACCTAGATAACATTCCAATCAATAACATGGTTAGAATCATGTACATATTTTTTAAGCAAAGATACATGAAAAACATTATGTATTTTAATATTTGTAGGTAAAACAAGTTTATAAGCTACTAGTCCCATCCTTTCCAAAATTTCAAATGGTCCACAATATCTAGGTGCAAGTTTGACATAGGCTCAAAATTTCAGTGAACTCTTGTGTGATTTCACCTTAAGATACACATTCTCATAGATTTTGAATTCTTTATGCATCCAGTTTCTATCTACATAACTCTTCTATATGTCTTGGGTTGTCTTCAAGTTTTGTTTGATTGTAATGACTTCTTGATCCATGTCTCTCAACATTTATGGTCCGAGTGTGATTCTATTTATTGGGTTGTCCAAACTTATAGGTGTATTACACCTTCTTCCATAAAGTGACTCAAAGGGACTCATCTTTAAAGATGCTTGGTAACCATTATTGTAGGCAAACTCTACCAAATGTAGGTACTCTTCCCATATACTCAGTTTATTCATGATGTACATGTGAATCATGTCTTCCAGTACTTGGTTTGTCCTTTCTATCTACTCGTCTGATTGTGGATGATAGGCAATGTTGAAATTTAACTTTTTCCCAAGCCTTCGAATAATCATTTCTAGAATCTTGATGTAAACTTTGAGTCTCTGTTAGATATGATCATGGTAGGTATTCTATGCAATATAAAAATTTACTTCATGAAAATATCTACAACATTTACTGCTTTAAATGTGGAAATTATAGGAATGAAGTGAGAATCCTTGCTCAATTTGTCCACTACAACCATGATGGAATCATGTTGTTTCATTGTCTTCGATAATCCTATGATAAATTCCATGCTGATCACTTCCCATTTCCATTCAGGAATGGGTAAAGGTTGCAACAAGCATGTTGGATGTTTATGTTCTACTTTAACTTGTTGAAATTCTAAACATCTGGCAATATAGTCAACAATTTCATTTTTTATTCCAGGCCAAAAGTACTATTTTATTACTGCAGTAATCATTTTCTGATAACCTGGATGTCCTAAGTAAGGTTTCAAGTAAATTTCATCCAAGATAAGTTTCTTTAACTCCTTTTCATCATGAATGTATAATCTATCCATATAGATCATCAATCATTCTTCAGTAATTTGATAGCCATCAAATTTTTGGTTTGGTGTCTCTTGCTATAATCCTTCTTTTACTTGTAGAAAGTACTCATACTTACGCAAGGCTTCTTTTATCTTCGAATACAGATCAAATTCATGAGTGTTGATAGCTGCCAAGTGTATAGTATGCATACTCATATTGAGTTCATATGATACCTTGTTCTCTTTTCCCTTTATGTGTCCGATTTCAAAATCATACTCACTAATGAATGTTAACCATCTAGATTGTATGGAATTCAATTGAGGTTGATCGAAAACATGTTTCAATCCACTGTGGTCTATCAGCAAAACAATTTTTCTACCCATCAAGTAATGTCACCACATATTCGATGCATGTATTATGGTTACAAGTTGCATATCATGGGTAACATAATTCCTTTCATTCTCCATAAATTTCTTGGATTCATAACTTACCACATGATTATCTTGCATAAGAAATCCAACCGGTCCTTCTTTACATGCATTTGTACACACTGTGAATTCTTGGTTTGGATCAACAATATTTAATACCAGTGAATTGGTTAGAAGATATTTCAATTGTTGAAAGCTTTCGTCATATTTGGTAGACCACACAAACTTACTCCTTTCTTTTGCAAAGAGGTTATGGGATGGACAATTTTTGAAAACCCCTCTATGAATATTATGTAGTATATTGTTAGTCCCATAAATAACCTTATATCTGTCACATTCTTCGGAGTGGGCCAATTCATAATGGCCTTGATCTTTTTCGGATCAACTATTATTCCCTGATATGATATGATGTGTCCCAAATATTGTATCTTCCTTTGATAGAAATCGCATTTACTGAAATTGGCATACAATTGATGTTATGTTAGTGTCTGCAAGACCAATCTAAGATGTTCCTCATGTTCTTGTTATGATTTAGAGTAGATAAGGATGTCATCAATAAAGTCCAATACAAACTTATCCAGATATTTGTTGAAAACATTTTTCATGAGACACGCGAATGTAGTTTGTGCATTGGAAAGTCCAAATGGTACCACCATGAACTCATAATGAATGTACCTTGTTCTGAAATTTGTCTTATGAATATCCTCATCTTTGATTCTGACTTGATGATACCCTAATCTCAAATCAATCTCCAAAATACTTTTTCTCCTTGTACCTAATCGAACATATCATCAATTTGGGGCAAAGGGTACATATTTTTCACTGTCACTTTGTTCAATTGTCTATAGTCAATGCATACTCTAAGAGTACCATATTTTTTCTTCACAAATAGTAGAGGTTCTCCCCAAGGAGACACACACTTGGTCTAATATACCCTTTGTCTAAAAATTATTGTATTTTCATCTTCACTTCCATCAACTCAGGTGTACTCATCTTGTATGGAGCTCTTCAAATAGGTACAGAACCAGGCATGAGATCAATTGAGAAATCAATATCTCTTTTATGGGGTAGGGTTGGTATCTCTTCTAGAAAAAAATCCTTAAATTCTTGGAGTATTATATAATCTTCAAATTTTAACTCTTTTTTTTCTATTGACTCCAATATATGGACTTCATATAACTGGCAACCTTTTCTGGCACTCCTTTTTAGCTATAAGGATGAAATTTGTCTAATAGAGAAGGTTCTTGGAATGCCTTTCACTAAACTTGGATTCCTTTCATCATATATGCATGCAAAGGTCTTATTGTAGCAGTCCAACTTTACTTTATGTGTTTTCAACCAATATGTGCCAATTAAGGCATCATACGAACCCAAAGGTAAAATGTTCAAATTCACCCTTGTGAGCAGTCCATTCATTTCCACTAGGAAATATTCTATCAATTCATTGACATTTCTCTTTACTCACGAAGCCAACTCAACTAACCAAGATTTCTTGTGTTTGCATTTTTTAAGAATACATGTCTCAACAATCTTAGATGCAATGTAGCTATGACTAGATCTAGGATCAATTAGAATAGAAATAGATTTCTTAGCAATCTTACCATAATATTCCACCATTGATACTTGGTGGTCTGCTTGTCGATCCTCTAATGCAGCATATACTTTTGGAATATTCTTTTCTATGTCATTCATTGTTGTAGATTTTTGTATAGGGTAGGTAGTATTCTTAGCTTCCTTCCTATGAGGACAATCCCTGAGAAAATGATATTCTCTACATCCCCAACACTTGACAATCCCTTTTGAAGGCTCCCTTGGCTTACCTGCTACTGGATCTGTTGGTTTGTTCCCACTCTTAGATGAGAAATTATGTTGGAAGCTACTTCATGCTGGATAGTTGGGATTAAAACTTGTTAATTGATTCTTATACTAAGGAGGTTTAAATTATTTCTTCCTTTGTTCAAACTTTTTCTTTTTCTTTTACAATCCAGGTGGATCTAAGAATGCTCAAAAATTGACAGAATCAAATGAAAATTAAAATGACTTCATTGTGTAGATCTCAACAAGCGCTTTCCAACACAATTTGAACGGCCTCAAAAAAATGTCATATGAAGAAGTTATGATGTTCTGACAATTTTGACCAATGAGCAAAACGTCAAACAGAGTAGCAGACATGGCATCCCCATAGGTGTTAGGTGATTTATATGTGCTAAAAAAGACACTAAACTACCCTCAATTAAATTGTCAACATGGGGTAAGTAAACTTAGAGTTGTAGCAAAATATATGCCAAAGGTAAAAGACTGGTAGGAGTATAATCTAATTAATGAAAGCAACTATCTAAGACTAATCTATTCAAGCAAACCTATTGATCCAGGGGATCAAATTTTGCTCAAAATTCAAAGTGCTCGGAATCGCTTCAAATCGAACAGGTGCGTAGGCCTCATCGTCATGAACCCAATGCAACTCGAATGGGTTCAAATGGACGTCGGATGAGTGAGATATCACATTCTGTTCAAATTGTCAAACAGGCAAAAAAAATAATTGTTGAGTGTACAGTCCGTATAGTTACCGACGTGGCAGGGTCGTACGCTGATGTGGCAGGGTCATACGCTGACGTGGAAAATATGAGTTGGCAGACAGTTGATAGTTGAGCGATCGAATCATTTCTTGACACGTGGCATGTCTTTGGCAAGTGGGATGGTGCCATGTGGCCCAGACGTGGGCTGCCACGTGGCACCGTTCTTGGTTCGATTGTAAAATTATATGGAGTCCGTGGGGGTTGAACCCCGGACCTCCCACCATCCTGGAGTGCCCTCACACGGCGTGGGCTACCAATAGCCCATGTGTTGGTTATTGTTATATAAACGGTTTAATTTATATTTAAATTGAATTGTAATATGATTTGGGCGCGGTTCGGGCCGGGGCTAAGCCCCGGCCCCCAGTCACATGCGGTTTTCCATATAACCACCACCGCATGCGTGTGTTCAAAACCCCGCACTCTTGGACACTTGGCGCTTTACCATAAGTTTTAAAACTTGGCCCTTTTTATGTGCAGGTGCGGTCATATGACCCATATGCCCAACGGCTTGCGGTTAGGGGACTAGGTTCCCTAACCGTCCTACAGTTTGCACAGTTTTTTGGTTATGCGCTTGGTGCTAGGTTTTAGCACGAAAATGAGCGCAAAGGCTAGGTTGGACACACAGAGGTGCAATTTGGCGATCCAGAGATAGCAAGTTTGAAGGGGAACTTCCAGGAAGCCTATCTTCTTCAATTTTTGGCCAAATCAGGTGCCGAAAAAGCCCAGCTAGGGGTTTTTGGACGTTCTGAAGCCATTGGATCCATCTATTTTTCATTTTGAGCATTTTAAAGCACATATTTTATCACTTTGATAAAATAATATAAAAGATCCATTGGAAGCTGGACCAAGAGATGTAGCCCAAGAGAGGGGTGAACTCCTTTATCATTTGTTGTGTTATGTGTTTACTGTTCATTGTTATTTGCTGCTTATTATCTACATATTGAATATGTAATTTCTATAAAAATTGTGTTTGCAAACTGATCCTTTTGCATAAGCACACTTGAATTAAAACTTGCAAATATTTTCAAGAATACAAGCCTTTATCATTTTCAGATCAAGTTGGTATTAGAGCATAGGTTTTTGAAGGCCTGATTATTTGCAAGTGTTTTGTTTTCTAATGCTCACAAGGTTGAAACTCACAAGAGGAGAAGGTCAACTTGTAGAGCCAAGTTCTCATCCTTCAAGAAGAAAGGTTATATCATCACCTCAAGCTTCAAGGAGGCATTCACCAAGTATGGCTTATGAAGAGAGTCATGAAAATATTCCTACAGAAGATGAAGATCTCAGAAAGGCTTTCATGGAAATGAGAGAAATGATGAAAGTCTTGATGGAAGAAAGGAATACAAGGTTGCAAGGTGAAGGCTCCAACCCTTCAAAGAACAAGGGAGACAG
>JASDQU010324032.1:0-13057 GCA_032191745.1 Picea mariana
TATTTCCTTTTTTTTGTGATCAAAAGTGTTTTTTATCTTCTCCTGGTTTCTTCCAATCTGACTAATGGAATTTCGTCTAGATTCATCTAACTCTATCAATTGGTTAATTCGCCCTTGGATTGCTTCCTGATCTGTAGAATACTATTGATCAAAATGGGGGGTGGGAATTTGGAGGGTTACAGGAAGTTTTACCTCTAGTTCATATACTATCTCAAAAGGAGTCTTTCCTGTTGAGGTATTTTTTGTTATTCAGTCTACCCATAAGGTGTATTTGATTTTTCTATCCCAAGACTTCTTATTTTCCCCCACGACCTTTTTGATAATATTCATAAGGTTCTTATTGCTCGACTCTGCTAATCCTTTCCCTTGTGGATAGTACTTGTAGGAGTGGGATAGGACGATGCCATACTTGAAACAAAATTCTACTAGTGCATGTGAGCTAAAAGCCTTGGCATTGTCTGTGGTAATTTTGGAAGGGACACCGAACCTAGTTATGATCTGTTCTTCCAAAATGTTCATGACTACCTCTTCGGTGGCTTTTTTTGTGGGAAAGATTCTACGCATCTAGTAAAATAATCTGTGGCTGTTAGGATCCACTGTTAGCCATTTCATGAATTATCTTTAAACTCCCTAATGAAATCCAAACCCCATTGTTGAAAAGGTGCTTCCACTACTACGGGTTTTAATGGTTGTGCTAGGAGTTTTGGTTTACCAGATAAATATTGGCAGGGATGGAAAGCTCAGCCATATCAGTGAGTATCAAAAGAGAGTGTTGTCCAATAATATCTAGCCCTTAGGATCTTGTGGGCAATAGTATGAGCTTTGAAATGTCCCCCATAAAATATGGAGTGTAATTCTTTCAATAATTTCTCTACTTCTCCTTAGTTGACACATCTTAGGAGTACCCCATCAGGATTCTTCCAACCAAATCCATCTTCGGTCAAACAATATTTCATAGCCTTAAGTCTCAAATCCCTTCTTTTGTAGTCTAATAGGTGGCCGGGGCATGATAAATTCCTAAGGTAATAGATGATATCAGAGTACCACTCATCATGCTCTAGTTCACTGACCACTACATTTATCTGTTCTCTTTCTCCCATTTGTATGGCCTCTTGGTTGCTCTCAGATAGCATCTGGGCCAGACCTTGTCCCTTTACTATCTTAGTGGGTTTTATCTTTAAGTCATATTCTTGGATTTTGGAGACCCACTTCCCCCTAGTACCAATACAATCTTGTTGTCATAAAACATCCTTTATTGTTGAGTAGGGGACATAAGCCTTGATTTTGTTGTAGCCAATGTAGTTTCTAAAGTTCTTGAGGGACTTCACCAAGGCATACACTTGCTTCTTAGTAATGGAATAATTCAATTCTGAGTCTCTAAGGACTTTACTCATGAAAGCTACAGGGTGTTCATAATTGTTAGTGTCCTTTTGCAACAAAACACTTGCTATGGTATCCCGGGAGGCAAACGAGAATATTATGAAATCTCGTGAATAATCAAGGCTGATCAAGAATGGGGCTTGGGAGATAGCATCCTATATATCTTCAAAATATTTGATGGATTTATCATCCCACTTGAAGGCAACATCCTTCTTCAGCAAAGCACTCATGGGTTTTATCCTTTCGGCAAAGTTTGGGACAAATTTTCGAATGAAGTTGATCTTTCCAAAAAAGGATTGTAAGGAATTTTTTTTGATTGGGGGATGGACATGTTTTATCAATTGGACCCTTTTAGGATCTATGGAGACTCCTCCCTTTGAAGCCACATGACCCAAAAATTTTCCCTCATCGATTCCAAAAACAGACTTTTTAGGATTCAGAGAAATACCATACTTCCTACATCGCTCGAAGACAATCCTAAGGTGTGAAAGGTGGTCTTTTCTATCCTTTGATACAACTGTGAGATCATCTTGGTAAATATCTATGATTTTCTGCATAATATCCCTAAAGGCAAAGTCCATTTATCTTTGAAAGGTAGCATCGGCGTTCATAAGACCAAACGACATTCTTAAGTACATAAAGGTTCCCCATGGCGTAGTAAATGTTGTTTAAGATGGTCTTCTCTCTTGAGAAAGACTTGGTTGTATCCAGAAAATCCATCCAACATGGACATCATCTCTGCCCCTGTAACTCTCTGTAGCAGATGCTCCATGTTCGAGAGGGGGTAGTTGTCTTTCAATGATAACTAGTTAAGGTTGCAGAAATCAACACATAGGCGTATGTCACCGATTTTCTTTCGAACAACCACCAAATTTGACATCCAAGAGAAATATCTGATGGGGGCTATAATACTAGAATCAACCATATTTTGGAGTTCTTTCTGTATTTGGCTTGCTAATTTTGGGTTGATATGCCTCAGCTTTTTCCCGAAAGGTTTGTCTCCTTCTACTAGGGGTATAGTGTGTTGGATGACATCTCCCCTATAGGCCTTTAATTCATCATAGTTCCAAGCAAAAGTATCCTTGAATTCTCTAATGAGGGCTAGTATTTCCAACCTGTTATCACTCCAGGAAACTCTCCTAGGTTGTATCTCAGAGATGCCTACTAACTTAACCTTTTTGTAACTATTTTCTCAATAATGGGTGTGGGTTTGGATCAAGATGAATATCTTAAATCACTGGATTGTATCTTCAAGACATTCTATCTATATTCATGCAATACAAGGCCTTCAATATCTATTATCAGATAGGTTTTTAAATCAAATGGATAAGTAAACCAATCAATTAACCAGAACATACATAGAAAATATATATGATGGGTCAATAAACTAGCAAAGGATGCTTATAATTCTTGTTTAATAATCAAAGGTAATATGACAGTTACCATGGGACCATTAAACATAGACAAAGGAATACTTTCAACTCATAGGCATAAAAAAAGATAGAAGAAAGTCTGACAATAACAATGAAAGAAGCTTGCAGGCTTAATATACTAAAGAAAGTGTCTTTTTCACAATAACACTAAATTATAGAACTCAAAATCGAACCTTCAGCCTCAAGGACTGAATTTCCCCCCTTTGTTATATCAATATTCTATGGCTTTATAGCCTTTACATGAGAAATATAGATCCTTAAAAGTAGGATCAGATTTACTTAAAATAGACAGTCAAAAACTGTCACAAAAGAATAGGAAGAGATCCTAAAAACTAGGTCAACTCCTTATCTTTTATGATCTTTATCTCCTTCAAAATATTTTCCAAGTGTAGAAAAACTTCCAAGGCTGTTGAATATCCATAGAAAACCAAATGGGTCGAATTTTCTATTTTTAGCCAAAAACTGTTTTTTGTGCCCAGAAAATAGGTGGTTATTTCCATTTTGCCACCATCTAAAACACCTCATACATCAAGACAAAACCTTAAATCTGATGTATTTAATTATCATGCATCTTAAGAAACCATTCTCGAGATGTTTGGCTGAGAAAAAGTTAGATCTGGTAAAAAATACAACCTCTCTGCCATGTCTGTGCTTTCGATGGCTAATGAACAGTTGAAATGTTCACCTAAGCCACTGAAAATTATGGAAATATTCCTCTCAAATATTCGCCCATATCTCTCAAATAAAAATATATTTTGGAAAACTGAGAGAGGTTTTTGTATATTGGTTCGTTTTGAGAAAAAACCTCTCTCATTTATTTGATATTCATTTTTATTTGACCGTGATCTTCATTTCAAAAACATGTGTCAAACAAGTAAATTCTGAGATCCAAAAATTAGGGCTCAGAGATGAATTCGATTCTCCCAATATATGACACCTGTAGGAAATTTGATAGACGTTATTGGTATTTGATATGTTAGGCACACAAAAATCCAACTGTTTCTCAAAATGATCTTCCAGTTGCTCAAAATCATCGTTTGAAAATGATGACTCAACCTAGTAAAACGCAGAATTTCTGCTCTTTCGGTGGCTTAGAAGCCCTTTTGGAAAGGCGCTTAGCTACCGAAACCTGAGTTTTGAATTTTTTCAAGGGAAAACCAAATCAAATGTTTTTCAAACTTTATTACAAACCTAAGGCTCTAAAAAATGAACCTTAAAAAATTTCGAAATGTATTTTTCAATGACTTCCTATCACCTAAAATAAACAAATTTGACTGTGTTATTTGAGGTGATAACATCTGGCTCCTTCTGGGGATGAAATCCTCCCTGCGAGGTTTCAAGAACCTCAGCTCCAATGCCTTTCCTATTGGGCTATGGAGTCATTTGTCCTATGCACCTGATCTTCTGCAAACCTGTAACTTGTTGGATCATGTTGTCATTGATGCCAATGGTTTGATTATGTGGGATATTGTTGGATCATACGTCATTGATGCAAATGGTTTGGTTTGATTGATTTCATTGATTGATGTAAAGTAATTGATTGATTTATGATTGATGAACAATGAATATGCAAGTGGAAACCAATTGATAAAGATGGATCATTGATATGATGAATTGATGAAGATGGATCAATGAGTTGTCATTGATACATGATGCATGGTTGATATATATGATGCAATGGTGAATTGATGCAAAGATGAATCATTATTTATTTTCATGGTTGATAAGGTGAAAAAATGGATGAACTCCAAAGTGGTCCCCTTATGGTGAAATCCCTCATGGGAAGATGCTTTACGGATTGAGTTATCCTAGAAGAATGGTTGGAGGACCCATGCTTGCATGTGGATTAATGAGATGAAGATCAATGAAGTTGTTCGTGAAACTATCCTAGATGGATAGTGTTAGTCTCTAATTTTGTCTTGGTTTAAGTAAGAAACTTTGGTCCTAAAACCCTCCTTACCCATCCCTCATTTTCCGTTTTCAGCTGTTTTCATTTTTTTTATTTTTTATATTTCATGGTTTGCATTAATTTTTGATGATTTATTTGAGTTTTGGTTATAAAAAACATTTTTTAAACTAGAAGTGTCTTCTTTATGCTGTTGGAATTTCAAATTTTAAATTGTCAAAACATGCTACGGGAATAAGCCTATTCCCGTAGCGCCAAATAATCATGCCAAATCATGCGCCTGTTATCCCGATTTAGTTATGATAACAAGATCATGAGCTAAGAGTTCATGTGATTCCCACGAGAATTTGGTAATCATCTCTAAATCCAACATGTTCAGAACATAATCGCTATACACACGTGCAGGGTTCATTTCAAGATCCCCTATTACTTAATGATTATTATGTGATCAGTTCGCGTTGTTTTAAGTTCAACCCTGTAGGAAGAAATACAGGCATCCATTCAAAGCATTAGGCATATTAGCAATTGCAGGAAGGAAATTCGGAACCCAAGGGCGTTAGTTGCACATTTGAGTTGAAATGGCGCCAAAGCGTAGCGGACAAGTGGCTAGAATCGAACCAGAAGGTGTCGAACTCCTTAAATCCTACCCTCAAATGGCTCAAAGATTCAGAGACGTCGGGTAGTTTGAGTTCTTCACTACATTTCAAGGATATGACGAACGGGTTTCCATGGAATTTTCTTTGAATTTCGATGGTCATGAAATCAAAATCGGAAAAATGTTGATGCTGGTGACAGAGAAAACTATATCCAAGGATTGCAGGCTCATGGTTGGAGGGGAAAGATGGTGGAAGAAGGAACATGTGGTCACTGAGTTTGTGAATCAATTGCTCCTTCCAGAGAAGCAGAATCTGGATTGGAGAAGGGGAATTCCTCGCAGCTGGGTCCGACCTGAATGGCACACTACCCTGGTGGTGATTCATAGATACATCACCTGCGAAGGGAGGTTTTCTTTGATCTATATCTATCATATCAGAATATTGATGAATCTAAACGGTGACTACCCTTTAAACCTTCCTTATTTCCTACTTAAAAGTTTGACAAAAATGTACAAGAAGGTACAATCTATTTCCACTAATGCCAAGGGCAATTTGTTCCATCAAGTTCTGATTAAAACCCTAGTTATGTCTGCCCTAAATGAACTACAAAATCCCTGGAATTGGCTCACGAAATCCTTAAAACCTGTTGTTAAATCAAATAAGTCAAAAAAGGGCAGAGCGAAGAAAACTGTTAAACAGGGTCGAGATGTTGCTGATGAAAACCCTGTAAAAGACGAATCTTCTGATAGCAAGGTAACTAAAAAGAGAAGGAGTAAAAGACCTAGATGGGAGCCCAAACATGAGGTGCTTCCTGAGGAAGATGTCAAAGAAGAGATAGAGTCAAAAAATGATCCCATTTCTCAAACTGCAGTCAAGACTGAAATGCCATCCACTAGCAAAAAGAACGGTGCAGTCAAAGGAAAAAGGAAAAAGGGTGCGTGTGTATCACAAAAACCTTAGAAAAATTCAACTAGAGATACTAATAAGTATAGGTTGAACTCGAAAGAAATGTTCAATCCTGCCATTAAAGAAGAAAACACCATAATCATAGATGATGATTCTGAGGAGGTTGAAACAAGCACCAGGAAAAAAGCAAAGAGGACTCCTTTTCCCAAGAAATCTGTAAGCAAAGGAAAAGGAAAACTTACACCACCTACAGGCCCTGTAACGAGAGCTTCAACTAGATTAGCTAAGGCTAAAGAGATGGCTAAAGGCATTAGTGAATTTCATGAAGAAACACAGGATTACATGGAAAATTCAGATTACTTACCAAATGTACCTAGAGCTATGGATTCTGAAGAAGAACATAGCTCAGAATTGATTTCAAAATATCAGGTTAAAGACAAAGAACCCAGTGTTAGTTTAAATCTGAATGAAACTGCACCCTCTGAAGATTATTCAGGATTCAGGGTCGAGATAAGAACTGATAAGGAAAAGGTTAAAGAATTTCAGAAAACCATAAAATAGTTAAAGAAGGAAAAGATGCAGGTAGAACAATGGAATGCTCGCCAGCAGGAAAGAATTCAAAGTCTTAAAAAGAAGAAGAAGGAGCAAAGGGCACTGCTTAAGGAACTCAGGGAAATCAATTTTAGACTTTACTGGCACAATGTTGTGTTAACCACAAATCTCAAGAAGAAAAATGCCAAAGCCTCTGTTGCGATTTTATCTTAAAGGTAACATCAAGATTGGTTACAATTTTGTTTAAAGGTGCTCCAGGAGATATGGAAAATAATACTCGTTTTGATCAAGGAGATGCTAAGATATCGATCTGCTTTACAGAGTCAAACAAAATCTCTATTTTGTAGAGTATTGCTGGCAATGTTTGTTATATTAAGCTGTTGAACTGTGGACTATTTTGGAAATAGTAGCTCATTTTTTAATGACATATTTTAGGATCTGGATACTCTTTGATTCTAGTCATTTAAAGCTTCCCTAGATAATAGGATCTGATAGTTTCATAGTTGTTTTAAATAGACAGAAGACATACCTTAGGGGGGTCGAAAATTTGGAGATCTATAGAGATATTTTTTTTTGGAGATTATTGTAAAGGCATGTATGTTCAATTGACACTTAATAACAAAGGCATATGGATGGTTAGACCTTCTCTTTTCTACTCTATTATTTCCTTTTCATGCTTGAATTTATTATTCAAATTGCAATTCTTTTGGTTCTTGAATGTTAATTTATACAGTGAATATTTTGCTGTAGAGATAATTTTCAAGTAATGATTTCAAGCTGATACCCATGTTTCTTTATGATATATTGAAACCAAACTTTGTGAAATTGACAAATTGAAGATTTCATTTCGTTTTTCTTGAATTGGTTTACTCCATCTATGTATCTACCTATTATTCAACCAGTGGGATATGCAATGTTTTAATCTTGATTTTCATGCCATGTTGTAAGCTTGACCAAGTTTTCAACCATTAAACCAAAACCAAATCATAAAACCCTCAAAAATACTTTGCAATAAAATCAATGATGCCCTAGCTTGCCCTTACTAGTCGAGTGCAACTTTAGGGACTAACATTTCTGGCGTCGTTGCCGGGGAATGAAGAAATGAAGATAACTTCCTTGGGGAAATGACAAGTTTAGATTCAGATCTTGATGGTGAACAAGATTTTGGACATTTTCTAAAGACTGTGATTATTCACCTGGCAACTCCTCTGTAGTAATTTTGGCTCCTAAGAAAGAAGGGAAAGGACCTAAAATTCCAAAAAATCCTCAAATAAGAGACCAATAACAAGGAAAAATCCAGATCCTGAGCCTGTAGCAGCAGTGCCAGACCCTGGAAAAATACTAAGAAAGACTAAAGTTCTTCCTAGTCAGTATTCTCATTCAAAAGGGAAATTATCTTCAGAAAGTTCTCAGCAAGGATCTTCTGAAATCATTAAAACCCACGCAAATGAAGATTTGAAACCTGAAAGTGAAAATAAGCATGTTGTTAAGTCTGATATAGTTTCATTCCCAACAAATGTTTCAGAATTCAGTTCAGAACAAAGGAAGTTGCTTATTGAGATTATTAAAAAGGAATTTCCATACTTGTTGTCTGAAACTGGAGATTTGAGAGTTCCCAGCACAAGTATTAAGAGTGAAACAGAGACTTCTGCATCATCTTGTGAATCTTTCTCACTTGAAGATTTCGGAACACATTATTATTATTTTGATAATCCTCTATTTCTCAGTCCATTAGTTGATCAAAGTCCAGAAGATAAATCTACATCTATTGAAAGACAAGGCTCAGGGACAATACATATAAATTGTAAAACACAAGGGATTGTTTCACCCACAGCATCATCAATCTTGCTTATTCCTCAAAATCCAAACATAGCTAATATGGTTGCAGATAGAATGGAACAAATAGTTGCAGCCAGGTATGCCCCTCTGGTACTTCCTCAAGTCATGTATGCCTTTCCACCAAACGATTATATGAGATATTTGCCCAGATTTAATGGAGAAGGATCAGTTACTACTGAAGAACATTTGAATTCATTTTATAGTTTTGCAGACAATTTTAATGTAGAGCATGTTGATGTATGGATGAGATTATTCGTACAAAGTTTAGATGGGGAAGCAAGAAAGTGGTTCAGAAGTTTTCCTGCGAACTCAATAGCTGATATTATAGCTTTAGATGAGGCTTTTCTAAATCGATGGGCAGATAAAAAATATTTTCAGTATTACCTTACTAAATTTGGTGCTTTAGGAAGGAAACAAGGAGAATCAATTCCTGATTTTACCAAAAGGTTCAACCTAATGTACGGTAAAATTCCAGAAGAGATAAAACCTTCAGAGGCATCAACCAAAATCACATTTGCCAATGCATTCTATGCCCATTTTCCTTATTGCTTAGGGAAAGGAGAGCTACTACCCTCAGCCTAACGCAAGATGTAGCTATTGAGGTAGAATCAAACATCTTAGCAGAAGACAAATTGAAATCCAAAAGTGACAGAGATAAAAAAAAGCAAAAAGAAGAGTTGCCTTCATCTTCTAATTCAGCATCCGATATTAAAATGGATGAAATGAAAAAGATGTTGAAAACTTTGACTTCTGAGATGGAAAGGTTGAAGATGGAACAAAAACAACCCAATAGACCTGCACCAGAAGGTGGATATAGAAATCCCAATCAATTCAGGAGACCAAACAATGTACCCCAGATTTTACCAAGAGAAAGAAAAAATCAAGATGACCAAAAGGTACTACCTCCTTTTCAAAATAATGTAGTAGATGAGGAGGAATATAATGATGGTACAGAAGAAGACTCTGCAGTCCACTTGATTGATTCTGAATCAATCCCTTTACATGTAACACAGCAAGAATATGAAGATACTTTGATTGCAAATCAGTTTGAGGAAGGGGATGAAGAGGAGATTGTTCAGCATGAACCCACAAGGAAAAGATACAATCTCAGATCTGGTTCTCAGGCACCTAAAGTAGACATACCTATTTCTACAAAGAAATCTAGTACTTCAGGAAAGACAGGGGCAATCAAAGATGTTCCTAATATTCAAACAAATCATTCATTAAAGCAACCTATCAAACATAGCACTGCTGATATAAAGGAACCAGATAAAAATGTCTCTGCTTTCAATCTTGAACATGAAATCAACAAAATTAAAATTCCAGTACCATTATTAGAACTTTTGAAAACAGAACCATTCAGAAAAATTGTCCTTAAGGCTCTAGAAGCTCCAGCTAATGTCATTTTCTCAGATATAGTCAACCTTGAAGATGAAAATCCTACTATTACTATTGGCCCTCACATTGAAGACAAAATTGATGCCTCTCCACCTTTCTACATTTCACTAAATATTCATGACAAGATACTGCATAATTGCTTAATGGATTCTGGTGCTTCGCATAATGTCATGCCTAAGGTGGTGATGGAATAATTAGGGTTAGACATTACTAGACCATATCATGATCTTTATTCTTTTGATTCCAAGAAAGTCAAATGTATTGGACTTTTGAAAGATGTGGTCGTAACTCTTTCCCAATTACCTATGAAGAGTGTGGTGTTAGATGTTATCGTGGCTGACATACCACCAAAATTTGGGATGCTTCTTTCGAGATCTTGGGATAAAAAGGTAGGTGGCACTCTGCAGATGGACCTAAGCTACGCAACCATACCTGTTTTTGGTGGTGAACAACGGAGGTTATATAGAGAAGTCAGATTGGCTTATTTGGTAAGTGATCATGATAATCCCACTAATCACCCTATATATGCTGTAGAAGATGATCTGGGCTCTTCTATTTTTCATATGGGTGAGGAAATGGTAGAGGTATCAGTCAGAAAGTCAATAACTACAGTAAGAGATAGTGAAGATCATTCGGTTAGGAAAATGTATTTTGATGGGGGCTAGTTCTAAAGCGGGTTATGGAGCTGGTATTGTCTTCATTTCCCCTACCAAGGAGATTATTCCAATGTCATATAAACTTGAATTTGACACACTAATAATATCAATGAGTATGAAGCTTTGTTGTTAGGATTGAAAGCTGCAAGAAACATGGGAATAGATGAGTTGTCTGTTTTTGGAGATTCTGAACTTATTGTTCACCAGGTTAGAAACATATATCAAACCAAGCAGAAAAGACTGAAACAATACAGAAATGAGGTGTGGGATTATATAGATAACTTCTTCTTGGCATTCAATATTACTTTTGTTCACAGGGATTTAAATCAGCAGGTTGATTCTTTGGCATTTGTAGAAAGCAATTTTAAAACTCCGATGTTTCCTAATCTGAAGTTTCAAATTGAAGTCAGACATAGACCTTCAATCCCGGATAATATAAAACATTGGCAGGTTTTTAAAGATGATGAGGAAATTCAGAGATTTATGAAAACCATTGAGGAGTTTTCTAACATTTTAATTGATCAAGATGATGAAGAAGCAGAAGTAGAAATACACACTGCAGAAATTCTTCAAGATACTATTGTTGGTCACAAGATCATCGAATTGAAGACAAAACATTTTCCTAAGAGTTTGGTTCCATTAGAAATACTATTCGATCACAATAATGTCTCCCAGAAGGTTGTTATCCAAACAGAAGAGATAGATGTAGAAGACTGTGACATTAGTTCATATGTAAATCCCAGGTTGGTAAAAGTATCCAGGAGATTATCAAAAAAGAAGAAGGAAGCATATATTGAATTAATGAAACAATATTCAAATATATTTCCCTGTTCTTATGAAGATTTGAAAGTGTTTGATACAGAAATTATTCAGCATAAAATCCCTCTAAAACCTGGATCAAAACCTGTAAAGCAGAAAGTCAGGCAATTCAATCCTTTATTGTTACCAATAATAGAAAAGGAATTGAAGAGGCTGCTAGAAGCAAAAATCATAGTGCCACTAAGATACTCAAAATGGGTAGCAAACCTTGTGTCCATCAGGAAAAAGAACAGAGAGATAAGGCTCTGTGTAGACTTCCGGAATCTAAACATATGTTCTCTGAAAGATAATTATCCATTACCAAAAATGGATTATATCTTAGAAAAGGTTATTGACGCAAAAAGAATTTCTATGCTAGATGGATATTCATGGTACAATCAAATAGTAGTAATGGAAGAAGACAAAAAGAAAACAGCTTTTACCACTCCATGGGGCACCTTTATGTACAAAAAGATGCCTTTTGGGTTAATGAACGCTGGGGCTACATTTCAAAGAGCTATGGATATAGCTTTCATTGGTGAGAAAGACAGGTTTGTTGTAATTTACCTTGATGACATCACTGTATTTTCAGCATCAGATGAAGATCATTTACATCATTTGAAGCAGACCTTTGAGAAATGCAGGAAGTACGGCATATCACTTAATCCCAAAAAATCACATTTTGCCATGGAGGATGTCGAGCTGCAGATATACCATGTAAATCAACATTTAATTGTCAACCCAGGAAGGTAGACTTAGAGGAACCAGCACAGGAAATGCAGGGCTGAAGAGGGGGTATAAAGGATGCCAAGCTACTCTCTAAACTGCTAAAAGAAACTCGTTGGAAGGAGCTACTGTACCCTACTTTGCTCTGTACTACTCGGTACTACTCGGTACTAACCGGTACTGTTCTGTATATGCAGGTAAAAGATAAACTGAAAACGACTAAGTTCTTGCTACTTATCACTCCACACAACTCAGCAACCATCCTATGAAACTTTCTATTGTAATCAAAAGAAACTTCTTCATCTCATGAGATACCCAAACTAGTTCCTAAATGTTGAGCAGTCTAAATGTGAAAACTGAAGAAATGAAATCACTGGCTGGAAAGATAATGCTAAACCCTTGGTTTTAATGAAATGAAATACTACTTCTATCAAACCACTGAGCAAACTGTTGAAAGATGAAATCAAATATGAAATCTACTGTAAACACAATGTATCAGCTCTGTTTCCAGCGAAGGGGGCCCTTCCTTCTCTGTCAACAGTCTGTTCTCTAAATCAACACATACTGGCAAATAAAATAACTCACAGCTAACATGGCAAGAACAGAAATCGGATTACTGGAACTCTCGCTATTTTATTGAAAGATGGAAACAGTACAGTGCTTGGAGACCTCCATTCCTCTCTCTGATCTATGCTACATTTATTCCCCCATTTTTCCAACATAGAAGCTCTCATCTCACGTTTTTCCAACCCTCTGGCAATGTCTCGCATCTCTTTACATAACGTTCCAGCCTCTGGCAATGCGTGGCTTTGCCCTAGGTGAATAAGGAGTTACAAAAACGGTTTCAGGAGTACCACCGGGGAATGA
>JASDQU010324045.1:809-12965 GCA_032191745.1 Picea mariana
CCTCTGCACTCCCCTATGTGGAAGAGTGTACATACTTCTGGGGTGTAAATACTTCATGGGGTATAAACACGGCTGAAAGTAAAAGACCTCTAAATCAGGAAGATAATCAGCCTCCACAACCAACAATTCCTACTCCCTATCCTACAAAATGTTCTTCTAACATGATCGTAATTTCTAATGCTTCTTGTTGTGACCTGACGTTCCACTACATCAGAGGGTAGTGAATATGTGACAATAGACCTACAATAAACCATTCTCTATGTTGTTCATTGAGAATAGATAATGTTAATATATCCATCACATCTTTAAACCTATGATCATAATCCCAAATTGTCTCATTCTATAAATTCTTAATTTCTTTATGCTCTGTAATATACTATGTATCGGATTTTGGCTTCCGAAATTTCTTTAATAAAATTTGTCCAATAACTGCCAATGTCCTTAACTGTCATGTTGGTGTAGTAGTTTGATATTTCATGTACCATGGCATGGAATGACCTCTAAACATCATGGATAACTATGCAATCTCCATTTCCTCATCCTGGACATTCTTCATAGTCCATATCATATCACTTACAAGAAAATGTTGCTCTGGGACCTTTGAACTTGCTCCTTGAAATTCAAACATTCTTAGTGTATTATCTATTCCTTCCATTGTTTTCTACATAATACTTACCTTTGTTTATTTTTCTCTACTTACACTATTATGAATATTTTTATTTCTTCCTCCACTAATTACAATTTATCTTGACAAAGTTCTTGTTTCCACTTCATATCTAGGTGACACACATGGGGTCAAGGGTTCAACGTAGATTCCAATATGATATGGACTTCCTTCTTCTATTGGAATGTACCGAGCATCATTTTATTTCTCATTCATTTCTATATAAGTTGTGATGTAAAGCACTACGTTGGGGTCTCTTTTCTCAAATACTTTGTGCTTCTCTTCTTTCTCAGCCACAATCTCCTTATTACTATACCTAGACCTTTCCCCAAAGTGAAATACTCCAATATCTTCGTCTGAGCCACTATTTTCCTCTCTCAGCATCCTTAGTCCATCCATTTATCATTTATCCTTTTCATATCCTTCCTCTCTCAGACCATATTCTGCTAATACCCTAGTTCCCCTATGTGCACGAAGGCACCTAGTAGACAGATTCCATCTTCATGACATTCGTATCGCATAAAAACATATTTATCTAGGTAGACAATGCGTTCAAAAATCTGCCACGTGAACCCTTGAAAAATCAACTCTCAGTGACACTATACGACTAGGCATAATCTATCAAAAACTTTCTAATGTAACCCCCTAGTATATTATTCAACAAAAAATCAATTGCATGAGAAACTTTATTACTTATTGTATTCAACGATTGGATGAATTCAAGGGCCTAGTTTCTTAGAGCCTCAGCTCAATATATTCCAACATTCTCCACTAGACTTTATAACCATTTAGTCAGAATTATCGAAAATTCACCAAAGAAGATTTCATGAAGATCGATAAACACATACCTTTGCAACCACCGTTCATCGCTAAGTCGTGGGTTCCTATTCTATTCTATGGAAAATTATCCTTCCTTCTTTCTTAACCATTCTTTGATCTCCTACTTATTAAGCCTCCAAAACATTCCCCTCAATTACATATCCCAGTCCCAACGAAGAAACCTTTTTCTGGCATGGAGTGGGAAGACCCAAGATTAGTCATAAATACACCAAAAAAATCCTTAGACATAAGCCCTTTCGACATCACCTGCAGGAAAGTGAAGTCTCACCCGATGCATATAGAGGAGATGCAAGAACCAAGGTTCTACAATGACAAGGGGGAGTGAGGCATTCAACATGTCTTTACTAACCATCTACTCATGTGCACGGTTTCCATTAGTTAACAGTTACTTATCATGCAACATACCCTGGGTGAGACATTACTTTACTTGAAATGTATTCATTCACCAGTTGTGACATTATAACATCATATGTGAATAACATGTTCAACATACTTAATCATTTATCATGATAGCATAGTAACAGTAAACACCATAACATGCAAAGCAACACATCATGACGCAAGGGTTTAACATGATTCAACCAACTTGGGCTACATACACAATAGTTAGCTTCTTATATTAGTCATTGATAATATTCTTACAACTGTGCACTATGCTACAAAAGATGAAATAGTAACATTACCCAAAATTGGCTAGTTTTTCTGCTGTAGTGTGATTTTCATTCCTCACTCGTACCTCCAAAATCTTCCCAAAACTTGACTCATGAAAAAATACACCCCAACCTTTCATTCCTCCTTTTCTCTCCTATCTACCCCAACCCTTTGCATATTTATACATCAAAATAGGGTTAATCCCGTTATAATGTGGAGAAAATGTCCGACCATATTAACTACTTTTTTTCTTATGCGCACTACTCCATTTTACTTCCTCTCATCGCGTGTATAGACTCCTTAAAGTATGCTCTTGCTTCATCCTTTGTTCCATCTTCTAACTTCCTTTTATTCTTTGACTTATTCTGGTAGAGATCACAAAAATTCACCAAAACTCATATCGAACACTGCATGCAACAATGATATGCAAAGAAGACATCCACATGCCTCCTTCCTTCCTCCTTATGGTAGGACTCAAACATAGATTCTCTCCCAATAAAATGGCTAGACTTTTCATGTGAGGAATATGTGTTTCCTTTTCCTTCCTCATGAACTCATGTCCCAACACACCTTTGAAATCATCCATGGGAACAATAATGAAACTCATTTTTTTTCACAAGTCACTAAGCATCAATTACATGACCTTGGTAACATGAACAAACCTATTTACACTTGCATTGACTATCTTCAAAGTTGTATGCATCGGTTCATCCTGCTACACAATCCTCCTCACCATGTCTTCCCTCAGGGAGTTATGAGTCACCCCACTATCCACCATGGCTATCACTGAATTCCTGTTGAGTTCATCTCATACATAGAAATGTTTCATCTCATCTTTCTCTTCATTCTCCATAGATTCACTCTCCATGATAGCGTTCAAGACCTACAAGAATCCAACATATGGGTTTTATGCCTTCTCCAATGCATTCTACTTCTGTTTCAATGGACAATTATTCTCATTGTATGATTTAGAAGCATTCCCATCATAAAAGTCAATCATTTTGAAGAGGCCCAAGGGGTCTTAAAATTTACTAATGGAGTGGATTACCTAACTTTAAATTATTGAAATTTTCTATTTTGTATTTGGTTCTAGAAGGATTGCCTAGGATAGAGTTTGTCAAATTGATATTTATTTGAATGTAATCGAATCTTATTCACAAATATATTTCTTGAGACTTTGTACGGATATAGAAAGATCTTAGGGTTAGTTGAAAATATCATTGAGAGTAATTAAGATATGAAAAACTTGATAGTTCATACACCTTCCTTGTGTATTGTAAGCCTTTGGATATAGAAAGGTGTGGCCAATTTAGACAAAATTAGGCCAAGGAGAGAAAGGACCAATTAATGGAAAAATCATACCGAAGGGAAGAAGCCCAAAATTTGGAATCGACATGAGATATGTTCTGTAATGAATATAAGTGAGTCGAGTGTGGAAGAGTGGGTGTGTATGATAGTTTGTGTGTGCATAGGTCTAGGAGACCCATAGTTTGTGTGTGCATAGGTCCAGGAGGCCCAGTAAGGATTGTATTATCCATGTAAAACATTTATTATTTCTTATAGTTCCGAAAAATGTGTGAAGTTGTGTTTTTGTGGATTATGTGTGGGTTTTATATTTCTAGTGCATGAATATATTATGCGCATGGGCTGGATAGATATTATGTGTTGTAGGAGGTTGTATGTATACCCTCACTATGAACAGGAACCAGATCAAATTTACTAAGGCGAATAATAATAAATATTTTTGTAGCTTGAGAAAATTAGAATTGACTTGATCCAAATTAGGCATATAGCATTTATTTTCCAAGTCAAAGTTGAAACATGGTAGATATCAGATTGGAAGGACTTGTTTCTAGAATGGATGATCAATATCATATTGTCGAGACTCATCACATCATGGCTTAAACCTCCATTTAAGTATTTTTCATGACAAGTACGGATGATGATGACTCTAGGATCAACGATGATATAAGTTTGGAAACCATGATAATGAGAATTGAGGATGATGATGATATATACCTTTTTTTATCACCGATGTGATGGAGGCCTGATCCACTCATCCATTGAAAGGAAAAATCAACGGATATAGAAGAGACACATGCCAATAATTGACTGTATCATCATGGCTTTGTGATATCGGGACTCTAGATCCACATAACTCTCAACAATGATGTCTAATTTGTGATATCCAACAATGATAAAGTCAGGACAAAGCCTAGTCATCGACGTCGACATGCTCAAAAAGTGTGTCAATGATGAGTTAGGGTAAACAAATATAATTGACGATAGGATAAGTCAACAAATAAGATCAATGGTGGATCAAAAAAGGGAGCATTGGCGAGGCTCAAATAAATTAATGATGTCATTTAAGTTATTTTCACGCATATCGACAGTCTACGATGATGGAGATGGGCCCCATTTCATCGGGCCTCGTGGATCATCAGTGAAATTGTGTATGTTTGTTCTGTCCCTACTGAAAGTTCCAACGACGATACATATGTTGTTAGGTTGGGATTGTTGAACATTGTGATTGTCCCGAATGGATAAAAACCTATAATGATTATGTGATAGAACTTGGCTCAAGCAATAGGTCCTATGGAGGCTTAAGCACTTCTGGGTTAGTTCTTATGTGGTGGTAGTTGAGAAAATATTACGACGATGAAATCTTTAGCATTGGTTCTAGC
Source organism: Picea mariana (assembly GCA_032191745.1). Lineage (NCBI taxonomy): Eukaryota > Viridiplantae > Streptophyta > Pinopsida > Pinales > Pinaceae > Picea > Picea mariana. The sequence goes on from JASDQU010324045.1 coordinate 5,649, forward strand.
ATAAGGTTTTATGAAGAGTTAAGGGCTTGAGAATTTAGAGACAGAGTTAAGGGAGTAGCCACTCGATAACTATAGCATAAAGTTTTAAACACGGATATTTTTTTTTCAAACAAAGATGAATACAATTGATTGTATCCAATTGAGGTCATGGGTTTGAAAGAAAGGGCATTTGATCCATCGTTGTCCAACATTTTTTTCGACTATAAGAATTATACATGCAGGCCTATGCATGTAGGCTCCATAAATTGGTATAAGAGCAAGAGAATCCCAAAAGGATAAAGAGAAGGAAGTACCGAGACCTATGAATTTTGCAATTGAAAACATGCAGACGGGAAAGGTGTTTCAGCAAAAGAAAATGGTCTTTGTGTTCTAAATTAATTTTGAATAGATGTATATATAAACAATTTCAGGAAAAGAGGATGATATTATATTAGTGACTTACAACTGACGAGTTGTGACATAGGAAGAGGGAGCAAGCAAGATCTCAAGTGAAGAAGCTTGTGGTAGAAGGAGCCTTGCAGCAAGAGATGTTGTAGACACTTCTAGGTAAGAATTAGAAGTAAGGAGAACAATATAAGTTCTTAGAATAATGTGAGTAAGTAAAGAAGATAAGTGAGGAGAAAAGGAGTGCTCAGAAGGTTCTAGAGGAAAGAACTAGTGATACCAAAAGGTTAATCACAGGAGAAATCTTGATGAGGTATTAAGTGGAAAGGTGTAGAGAATTGTTATAGAGGAAATACTTGATGCAACTCACAGTGAGAAAGGAGAAGCTCATAAGGGAAGGGATGAATATGACTACTGATATTTAGGTCATAGGTTCACGAATAATCCATAGTGAGAGGAAATAATATGCCATAGCATATTAAAATAAGAGAATGAGTGATGAAGAATTTGAAAAGGAAACGGTTGCGTTAAAAGGAAAAATAAATTATGTGAAACAACTGCTACAAAAGAAGGTTAATGAAGACCTTAGGCAAGGTTGAAATTTGAGGAAAAATGTTAGATGTCCTATTTTTCATTTTTTTATGAATAAATTCATGCACAGACTGGATGTTTTTATGAAAACAAAGGAAATGTTGGATAAGAAAAAGAAGCACAGGGTGCATGCTTTATTGAAGGAAGAGAAACTCTGAGAATTTGAGTTTATACAAAGGTCAACGACATACAAATAAGTTCACATGTGTGAACCTAAACATGGATAAATCCTAGGAGATGATGATGATGAGATGATTATGTGCTCAAATCAACACAAAGAAAAGATGCCAATAACATCAAGTGAGACTGAGGGATGTCATGAATTTCAAGGTAATTGTTTGTGTAAGTGTGTATTTGAAGGAACTAGGGAGAATCAAGCTGAACAAATGTAGGAAACTGTAAAGGAAGAAAAAGTTCAAGAAGAACATAATTATGATTGTGAAGACCAACAAAACATAGTAAATTTCTAGGATGGAAATACTCAAGAAAATTCCATGGAAGAGAGGGGTTCAACATTGTTTCATGAAGATAGTACTAAATAAAATCATAAATCTCATATGGGAATAAAGGAGAATTGAGAACCTACCGGAGATGAAGGAGTTCAGGTTCAAACTCTAGAATCTTATGAAGAAAGAAGTAAACGCCGAGGTACAATTGTTTGGATGTATTTTTTCTTACTGAATGTGTACCTAATTATTTTTGAAATAATTTTATCAAAGTTTAGAGGTGGATGGAATTTGGGAAAGGAGACGAAAACACATGTCTTGCAGATTTATGAGTTTCAACTAGAACAATGTCAATATGGCGAGGAATAAGTTGATGGGGACAACTCATATCAAGGAATTGAATCTAGTCTAGGAGAGACTATGAAGAACAAAAGACAAAAATATTGTTGGATTATTGAGAGCGAGGGTGAATCAGTAGTAGAGAAATTTAATCATTTTTAACCATATAATCCAAGTGTTATATCAATGTAGCATTATCATCAAATAATTGCAGATTAAATAAACAATGAACAAATGAACAATCATACACATACACAGTACACTAGTGTTTTACGTGGAAACCCACAGTGGGAGAAAACCATGAAATACTTTTTCTTATATGGCTTGAATAATTACATTCATTGGAAGCACCAACTTCCTTTGTTTTCCAGCTGCAACTGGAAGGAGGCTCCAACTGCCTACATTCTTAGGATACAACCCGAGGTAATATCCAACTCCCCAATTCTATGGCTACAACCAGAAGGAGGCTACAACCCCCTATGTTCTCCGCCTACAATCGGAAGGTGGCTACAACCACCTGTCCTTGCCTCGTCCAACCACCCTAAAGTATAAGTAGAATGATGGAACCAATGTCACACTATCACTGTGAGATATACTGCTATAAACCTGTACCATGCATCAACCATGCATCAAACTGTACCTCAACCTGTACCATAAAAAAGTCCATCAACCATGCACCAACCTGTACCAACCGACCTGTAATCAACCTGTACCATAAACAAGTGCATAAACCATGCACCAACCTGTACCTCAATCTGTAATCAACCTGTACCATAAACAAGTGCATCAACCACGCACCAACTTGCACCTCAACCTGTAATCAACCTGTACCATAACAAAGTGCATCAACCATGCACCAAACTGTACCTCAACCTGTACCATGAACGAGTGCATCAACCATGCACCAAACCTGTACAAATAACCTGTCACAACAACTTGTCCAAACAACCTGTCACAACAACCTGTCTCATCAATTTTATCAACCAAATCAGATCTACTCACCAATATCTATCACCAAGACAACTCTCAAAGATGTGCATCAACCAAGTATAACACAAGAACTCATAATCATCACCAACATCAATATGTGTTTCTGATAATACAAGTATGCTACATCATCCATAAACCATGTGTCAACATTACTACTAACAAGTGCCTCCAACCATGTACCAAGTATGTACCAATCATGTATCAACTACTCTTTGACTATGACTCATCAATATGTACCAACATCATCAACTATACACCTCAGGTATGTGCCAACTCATCAACTACTTATCTCAACCATGTACTCAACATGTACCTCAACCAAAATCCCTCATCAATTTCATCATACAAATATGATTTGTAGCTCTGAAATAGACATGGTGTATATTATCACATTATTGCAAACCTTTCTTAACTTTAACAACAAGAGACTATTAGTTTCATCAAATTTTTCTTTCGTCTCACATGCCTAGTTTTGGATTAGTCAACAACCCTAACTTGAAGTAATCGTAACTTTGAACCTGTAATGTATAAAGATCTGAAACTGATATAGAATTTTATTAAGTGTGTTTTATACAATTCCTCCAGGTTTCACTACTTGGAACCTCTCATAAAAGGGGTTATAGCAAAAATGACATACCTTGTTGAAGTATGGCTTATTCTAGAGAGCGACCTTGTATAGCATTTCCCGTGCAAAATATTCATTGAAATGATATGAAACTGCTACAAAACATACTACAGACTGTACCCCAACCAACACATTTGGTCTCACTAAATTTGGATCTGTTATAAATAAGTTATGATATTTTTACTCGAAACACATATTTTTGACTAGTTTCAGGACTAACCACAAACCCTATTTTCCACAAAGTGTAACTCCAAAATAAAACGACCCACAAGATGAATTTTTTACCACAGATACTTGGGTCCGTTTTCTCAATGGAATAGAAATTTCATGGTTTGAATCATTATAGAAAAAAATTTATAGAGAAAATGGTGAGATGACCTGTAAATAACATACCTTAGAAAGCACCATCAAAAGAATTTATCCTTCCTTGTATTTCGGCCTTATTTTCTTCACCTTCCCTCAGAAATTCGGCTTAGATATCCTTTTTTACCTCAGAAACCTATGGATATTCAATATTATCAAGTGCGATTAAGATGAGAGATCCTTGCCTCTTATTTATTCTCTCCAAGTAGCTTCCTTAAAAACATCTTCTAGGTCACTTGGTCCACTTTCCTTATTTTAGGGTTAACCCACTTCTAATTTCTCCATCAAATTTATTATTGAAATAATTTATTTTGTATTCACTTTGAATTATAATACACTCATCACTTCACTTTATTATTTACCTTTTAAATCTCTTAAACCAATTTGACTACTTTGACCTTTTGGGGCTTCTAAATGACATATGACGGTCCTCCAACTTTGTAAGACCATAAATCTCAAACCATGAGGAGTTATGTGACATTCCACATACCACCAGAAATGGAATAACATTTAATATCCATATAGAATAGTATTACCTTCAAATATATCAAAAATCATACCGTTATCCATCAAACAAACTTGGGTCCATTACCCAAACCTGGGTTCTCCAACTTCACATGGTCATAACCCTCTAAACGTGAGGAGTTATGTGATGTTCTGCATACCACCGGAAATGGCATGACAAGAAATATCCATCTAGGATAGTTTCCCTCACAAATTCATTGTCCTTCATCTCATTATTCCATAATTAAGCATGGGTTCCGTTACTCTGCAAAGCATCTTCCCGTGAGGGATTTCACCATAAGAGGACCACTTTGGATTTCATCCATATCTACTTCTTATCAATCATGAAAAAACAATAATGAGTGATTTTACATCAAACAATATTGGGTCCATTACCCAAACCTTTGTGCTATGGGGTTTTCTTCAAGGGTTGACATCATTGACAACCATCCTTAATCAACAATCTCCCCCTTTGGCATTGATGGAAACACTCTGATGTAATAGTGAAATCATATCACTCATGCTCCCCCTGAAACCATGCCTCTCTCCTCTGCATCATATAAATCTGCCTTTGTCCTCTGAGTCATATTTACATCAAACAATCTTGGGTCCATTACCCAAACCTTTGTGCTACGAGGCTTTCTTCAAGGGTTAACATTAATGAAAACCAACCTTAATCAACAATATCTCGCTTTGGCATTGATGACAACACTCTAATGCAATAATGAAATCATATCACTCATGTTCCCCCTAGAACCATGCCTTTGTCCTCTGCATCTGATAAATTTGTCTTTGTCGTCTGATTCATATTTACATCAAACAATCTTGGGTCCATTAACTAAACCTTTGTGCTATGGGGCTTTCTTCAATCATTGAAATCAATGACAACCAACCTTAATCAACAATATCCCCCTTTGGCATTGATGGCAACACTCTGATGCAATACTGAAAGCATATCACTCATGCTTCCCCTAGAACCATGTCTCTATCCTCTACATTTGATAAATATGTCTTTGTCCTATACATCTGATAAATCTCTCCCCCTTTGTCATCAATGGAAAATGTATCTTTCCATCTGGGGCTACTCCCCCTAACTGAACTGTCCTTTTATGGTGATTCCTCATGTACATCTAAGACATATAAGATAAGCATTGAAAAAGAATTAAAAAATCATTCATTTTGGAGTAGAAATAACTCCAAGTCTTTGGTGAAGATATTCAAAGGCTTCCTGTGGAAGTGGTTTTGTAAAGATGTCTGTCACTTGTTATTTTGTGCCCACATACTCAACTTTGATGTTCTTTTCTACAACATGTTCCTGTAGAAACTGATACTTTATTGGAATGTGCTTCGTCTTGGAGTGCATCACCAGGTTTTTTGAGATACTAATGGCACTTGTATTATCACAATATATTGGAATGGGCTCATCATACTCAACCTATATATCTGTCAAAGTTTGTTTCATCCAAAGAACCTGTGTACAATATGTTTATGATGCAATATACTGTGCCTCAGCTGTAGATAGAGATACTGATGATTGTTTCTTTCTTAGCCATGATACTAAACACTAACCCAAGTAGAGCATTTCTCCACTAGTTCTTCATCGGACATCAATACAACTTGCCCAATCTGCATCTGTGTAGGAAATAAGTGATATATCCTTTCCTTTTGGATACCATAATCCAAACTCTTATGTTCCTTTGAGATATATAAAAATCCTCTTCACTGCTAATACCTGTGATTCCTTTGGTGCTGCTCGAAATTGTGCCACCTATCGAACTTCCTGCATTACATACGGTCTGATTGTTGTCACATATAGTAAGCTACCAATCATTGACCTATATTTCCTCTGGTTTGTAGACTTTGAATCATTATCTTTGCTCAACTTGCAACTGGTTTGCATAGGAGTGGTAACTAGTTTGCAATATTCCATTCCGAACCTCTTTAGCATTTCTCTAATATACTTAGTTTGAGAAATAAAAATTTCTTGGTTTCTTTGACATATATGAAGACCCAAAAAGAAGGATAGTCCTCTAAGTAGTGGCATTTCAAATTCATTTTGCATATTCTTTGCAAATTTATGACTTAGCCTGTCATTAGTACTTCCAAAACAGTATCATCAACATAAATTTCAATTAATAAAATATTACCTTGAGTTACCTTCATGTAGAGGTTGTTGTCTACGCTTCCTTTCCATAGCTCGTCGGGAGTTTTGTCATTATTGTTTCTCAGAATTACTCTATTTTGAATGTGAACTAATGTATGCACTGCTTGTATCCAAAAAATATCTGTCAATTTGGAATCCATTAGCATTGTTCGAGCCATTTCCTGTGTAATTATAATCCATTATGATAATGTTCATTTTTCTTTGAATCACTCTCTGAACCAATCTATGAATCCATTATGTCGTCCAATATCATATATCTATCCAAACCTTCTAAGTGTTCTTACGAATCCATCTCTGTCCATACTGTACAAGACTCTACTTGTTCAATTGTCCATAATGTTCACCCATTTATCACTATAATATCACGAAGTCTTGATTAATCTATCAAACTTTACTTCTACTAATGGATTGCTCTAAATATATCTTCTCAAACTCTGCAAGCTTCTCGAAGGATGGTTCTTTAGTCTGTCACAGCTATCACATAGACTCCCCCTATCTAATATTGATATTACTTGGGAGTCTCTAAGCCGGATGGCTCAGAACAATTTTTACTCTAGTGCGTATTCATCATCATCTTCATTGGTAGATTCATCATCATCTTCATTGGTGGATTCATTATCTCTCTGATCTCTAAACTCTTTCTTTCTATCTATGAATTCATCTTTCACTACAATGCCTGAAAGTACAATCTCTTGAACCTGTTCCTTATTTACCTGTCCTTCTTTTCTTTTAGTTATTTCCAAACCTTTCTGTATCTGACATCTTTCCTTTTCTCTGTAGAATTTTCTTCATCTTGTTTTATTGCCAATATTGCGATCTCTGGTACCTAGTATTTTTTCACATGTGATTCCTGTTTTCTTATACATACTTTATTATATTTGATATCAGTATTCTCTTTCATGGAAGTATCG
>JASDQU010324046.1:0-11558 GCA_032191745.1 Picea mariana
TAAACGGTATGTCACTCATCCCTCTTTAGTTAGTAAATTCAATATCTAAAACTTAAGGAAAGCGTCATGTTCTAGTGTGTTTTGTTCTAGATCTAGGTGGATCTAGGGAGATATGTTAGTGTCCACACCTATTGATTAGTCTGGTAACATCTATGGGTATTGTCAAATCCCTGATCATGTCACAAAGGATTGTCTTGACTTATTGAAGAATTGGCAATAAAAGAAGGCACATTGCAACATGGTGTATGAAAAACTATGCAGAAATAAGAAGAAGGATGAGGTGGTTTATGTACCAGTGATAGCCCTAGGAGGAGAAAAGACAAGAATGGAATTCAAGAATATTGAAATCTTAGTGAAAAGGATAGAGGGGAACATAAGGAAGGAAACACATTCCCCTCATAAGTTGGATGTTACTCAACATAAATAGCTTCTATGTGATGAACAAAGGGAAATAAAAGAAGAAAGATCATGAGAATAAATGCAGCCCATGACATAAAGGTCACTTGAGGAGACCTCGATTCATGAAGAAGTCCAATGAGTGACATAAAGGTCACTAGAAGAGGCTCAATCTCGTGAATAATTATAGCATGTGGCACATAGGTCATTGGAGGAAGCTTGTGTGCATGAAGAAATACAGTGCATGACACTAAGGTCATTGAAAGAAGCGCATAAACAATAGGAGATGTGACACATTGCAAATAGAGTGATTGAGGAACATGTGCATGAGCATTTGAAATTCATGGAGTGCAAAGAAGCACTCCATGACTTGGGTCGTGAGATAGAAACTAAATATAAAGTAAGTAACTTCTTGCGTTGCTATTTGAGATTGTTAAATGATCCCAATGCTACAAGAAAGTTGATGAAGATGTTAGTAACATGTATTGGGGAACAAGATACCAATAGAGCTGTATCAACACCCTACCTGAAAGAGATGTTTGTTAGGTCAACAAGACAAAGTGCACCTAAATAGAGTTCAAGATGACAATTGAACTCAGTAGTTACGAAATGGATGGGATCATGTTGGATCTAGGTTCCAACATGAAAATCCTACCAAAGAAGTCCTGGGAGTTGATGGGTAAACCAAGTTTGGTCTAGTCCCCCATCCAACTATGGTTGGAAAATTAGTATAGGATCTAGCCCATAGGTCGATTGGATAAAGTTGAGGTGGACATATAAGGGGTGAATATGAAGGTTGATTTTGAATTTATAGAGATTATGGATGATTATAACCCCTGCCCTACATTACTTGGCATTGATTGGGCCTTCAAAAAATATGGTCTTTAATTTTAAGAAGAGGCAGATGTATTTTGAGACCGACGCCCTGCACATGATCACACCTCTATATCCTAATTAAGGGGATATATGTAATGAGCTAGTGGACGAGGATGCATGGAGATATGTCACTGAGAACATATATAATATCACTGGGTGCATGGAATATTATGTCAATCCCACTATGGATGGAGAGCTAAGTTGGCGGAGCGTGAAGTCCTATTATACTGATTTGGAAGATGCCATGGGAAGGTGGAAAAATAAGTTTTATGAGGTCTCTACTCAAAGATATGCAAGGATAACCAAAGCAATCCACTGGATCGGATTTGATTTATGCGATGCCCAACAATTTGATGGAATAGGGACGATAGAGGTATTCCTAGTGCATATGGAAAAGACTGTTCCAGGAGAATGAAGGGTTCATGCCATGGATGTTGTGGTTTGGGGGACACTTGCGTGATGGTGGGAAACACATCACACAAATATCTAGGACTAGGCACATGTGACCAAGTTGATAAAAGTCAGGTTACAACCGATCTATGAATTCAAATTGGCCAATCGATACAAGGGCACCGAACATCCCCAGGAACACATTTATTTTTGTAAACAACACTGGTCTTATAAGAATATTTCTATCACCCAATGGGTGCATCAGTTCTTTCATACCATGGATATGGTTCCTAGGATATGGTATATTCATAAGGAGCTTAGGAGGAAAATGGTAGAGTGGATTCATGTAAGTTCATAGTTTTTCTCAACATTCTACTTTATAGTAGAAGATCTAAATCAAATAGAGGTGCTCTTTTATATTAAGAAATCTATATTTCATGGTTAGCCAAAGGATTCCACACTAAAGGTAGTATCTTGATATCATTAGCCAATGGAGAAACTGAAAGAGGTGCTACATTGTTGGAAGGTTGGCGTTGATAATGTTGATGATGATGAACCATGATGAACATAGATCAATGAATCAGAAGGTGATTCTGTAGTTGAGGGGAAAGTGTCAGAGATGATGGTGCCAGGATATGGTGGCCTGATTAAGACAAGAAACATAATATTGGCACTAAGGAAGCACCCAAAATGTCCATTGTTGGAGACTATTGGGATAAGAAGATTGTTACTCAAGTGTTTGACCTACTCAAGGAATATGAGGACCTATTCCTATGTAGCTTCTTATAAATGAAGGGAATTGAAGGATCGTTGGGGGATATGAAAATTCATCTCAAATGGGATGCTAAATTGGTCAAGAGGAGGCATTATCGATTAAATCCAAAATATAAGGAAAAGGTGCACAAAGAGTTGGATTGGATGTTGGATGCTGGAATCATTGTACCTATGGAGGATTAAGATTGGATTAGTCCCATGGTTGTGAAGCCTAACAAAATAAATGATATTCAAATATATGTAGATACGAGAAGCCTCAATGCAAAATTTGTGCACGATCCTTTCCCTACCCCTTTCACCGATGGGATGTTGGAGAATTTTGGAGTACATAAAGACTAATCATTTACATATGTATTTTCGAGGTATCATCAGGTTAGGATCTCAAAATAGGATCAATCCAAAACCACCTTTGCAATGAAGTGGGGTTATTTTTCTTATACGGTGATGCCATTTGGATTGAAGAGTGCACCCATAGTGTTTTCCAGGATTGTGGTTGCAACCATCAGGGATTTTATACACAAGTTTCTTGAATCTTATTTGAATGTCTGGACAATATTAAACTCGCTAAAAGAGCACATGAAAGCACTTCAATTGATGTTGGATTGATGCTGCCAACTCTAGATCTCAATAAATTTAAAGAAGTGCATCTTTTGCATGCTATTTGGGAGGTTGTTGGGGAATGTAGTATGCAAGGATAGACTATTGGTTGACTAGGCTAAAATTTCTTCCATATTGGATATGATAGCCCCCACCTCAGTCCACAAGTTGCATGCCACATTGGGCCATATAGGATATTACCAATGATTCATTCATGGTTATGCGAAAATTATTTCCCCCTTGGAGAAATCATTGTGAAAATATACTAAGTACATTTGGACACAAGAATACCAGGAAGCCTTAGATACTCTAAAAGAGAAACTAGTCACTATGTTGATTTTAGTTTTTTCTAACTAGTCTAAGCTCTTTCACATTCATGTAGATTCCTCTTCCATTGGCTAGGAGAAGTTCAAAAACTTGGAAATCCTTACGAAGAGATAAGTTCCCTTTGTTTTCAGTCATAACATTGGAACCATTTGAAAATTGGGCAATTGATTTTGTGGGCCTAATTAATCCTCCTGTGCACTGGACAGGTGCATGCTATATTATTATTGCCACTAAATATCTGATGAGATGAACCAAAGCAACACTGGTTAAGGATTGCACAACAGAAATGACAATGTGTTTCATTTTTGAGAATGTGATTACCCAATTCGACTATCCAAAGGTGTTAACGAGTGACTAGGGCTCACATTTTTTGAACAAGAATATTCAACAACTCACTTGGGATTTCATGATCCATCACCAAAAGAGAACTCCCTATCATCCTCAAGAAAATGGTATGGTTGAATCTTTAATAAAATTTGAAAACATGATTTAACCAAATTTTGTAATGTGCAACATGGCGAATGGGACTAAAGGATCCCCACAATATTATGGGCATATCGAAAAACTTGCAAGAGGTTGATGAAGTGCACACCATTCATGATGGTCTACGGTAAAGAAGTAGTCATGCTGCTAGAATTTGTCTTTCTCAGCCCTTGCATCTCTCTAGCAACTTAGATGACATATGAACAACCCCTTCAACAACGATTATATGAATTCATGGAGATAGAAGAGGACCGTATGATGGCAAGATTCAACCAACTGGTCAAAAATAAAATACAAAAAGCATGGCATGTGTTAGCACTCTGTAAATTTTGTCTGGTTGAATAGACAAATGACAGAGGTAATTGTTTCAACCAACTTTAGAGTTGAGGCTCTAGCTTTCTCAACTCGGAGAGGGATCTCTCGTGTCACTTGATGTTTCTTTGGAAATCGTTGGCAAGATTTGGTTTGTTTTGGGGAGTATTATGAAGTTGTTGAAGAAGTGGGGGGTAATATTTGGGCTATGGAGTCAGAAATAAATAATGCAGTAGCAAGTCATTAGAACTTATCTAGAGGAGAAAGGCTAAGTGAGGCAATGAGTCTGATTTTTCAAATTGAAATTTGCATGGTGAAAGAGGAAAAAGGAAAACACATAACTGCTTTAGAGCATATTAAAATGAATTCTGAAATAGTTGAGAAGAGAAATCACATGAATTTAAATTACTAAGTCTAGAGCATCATCAGATGAATTCCAGACTTTTAACTCTCCAATTCAAAAGAGGAATTTGAAAATGGAATTTTAAAGACATAGGAAACACACACTATGAAAGAAGACATAACTCATATCACAACCAATTAGAATCTTTTCATAAACAGTTCAAAAAATTGCTTCTGGATTATATATTTAGTCTAGCTCCATGATTCTACAAAGTCTACCTACAATGAGGGCATGCCCCCTCCTCCTCTCATGCCTTCTATATCCTCGGGATGATAAATATATAGAGGAGTTACTTGTGGAATTCAAAATGATTAAACTTCCCCATAATTCTAAAAATAAAGGTCAGTTACAAAAAGGAGTAATGTATAACGACAGTTCTCCTACTTTAAAGGGATCGTTACGAACAGGTCTGACATATCTGGGGATTTTTCCTTTGAATGCCATATGTCCAAAATTTGTTGGAACATACTCAATTATACCTGAGAAGTCATCCCATCTTGGAGATTTCCACCTTTAGAGTGCTCAACCAGGCTAATTGATTTTCCCCAACGCTCTCAACCGCTTCAGCTTTGATTTTTGTCTTCTGTCATTTTCTCCATTTATTCTTCACTGCTCGCTTGTAGAGTTTGTCCGTGTGTCCGTTGATGATTAGGTACATCATAAGAGGATTTAATATGACACCTGATTCTAGTTCTGTCCCAGGGTCAGTATGGAATTTGGTTGCTAAAATCTGTGCAATCAACCTTTCTTCCTTACTCGTCGATAAACTTGCCATGTTAGTTGAAAACCATGTTTCACTGGATATTGTTTGATTGGCTTTGTCTATGTCTTCCAATTTTACAGAGAACATGATTTTTGTTTTCCTTAACTCTATAGAAATCTGGAAGTCGGTCCATATTGCGATTACTCTACTTATGAATGAGACAATGATTGCACATAACAGAATAACGCCATCCATATTTTGAAGATCGATAGTCATTGAGTTCTAATCATGAATTAATGACAGGATTACTTGCAGGTACATTGGTTTGTCATGCTTTATCAATCTATTTCGAATGATGAGCCTTTGAGTTAGTTATCCGACAATGTTCACCTGGCATTGCATGGATGTGAAGTGAGGTGATTTGACCAGCCTGTCACCCTCCTCCACACAAATTGTTGATTTGACGTATTAGAACATGTGACATCGAGGATTTTGGGAAAACAAATTTAGGCAGACCACTTTTCTCCCTGATGTACCTCTGAGGGTGCCACACATCCATGGATGAAACCGTGATATTTTTCCCCGGCCTGCCTTCAGATAGTTATCTTCCGCGCTACTTCGTTCTTCGATATGTGCCTTAGCCATTGATCTGGGCTGCTTCAAGATCGATGGTTCTCCGAGTCCTACCTCTCATGCCTCTCCTATATTTGTCTGCATGCCTCCACATATGAACTAGACCTCCAAATCGCGCCATGTCTCTACATCGCTAAATCTAAAGCTTGGCTTTCATGTATAATTGCTATGGTGATAACATAGGCTCCAAATGGGGACGTTATCCTCCCTGTGAGGTAGAAAGGAACTACATAACCAGTGCCTTCTTTGTTGGTCTACTTTAAAAACCATGTGCATGTATCTGGTTATGTCTTGGAGACTAAACGTCAAAATTTTAAAACGGAGATGTTTTCAACTGGATACTGAAAATATACTGCTAGGTTCTAACTGTACATACTGCTGAAAATTTAAAGCAATGCTTGACCAACAAGATTATTCGCACACTCCTACCTACCCTAACTGCTAAAAAGGACTGTCAATCAAGTGATATCATAATTCCAATGAATCCATGACGACATTCTATCCACTGTTCATTTTCTTTGCACTTTCTTGTTCCAAATCTTTTTTGCTGATAATTTGTTCAAAATTTTATCCATAAATCCAATTCTTAAAAAATTAAAAACACTTGGACTGTTCACTTCCTCTAATAGGGCCACAAATGGATCTTCTAAAACATGCACAAAACAACTATCATGTGTCACTTCTTTCACTGTATTTTCACTTTGAGGTGATTTAACTTGTTGAAACTGAAAAATCTGCTGAGAAGTTTGGTAGTAAGGATTTTTTGAGTCAGAAGGCAACCATGGATGGAGAACATCATCTGGTGTAAAAAGACTCATATTTGATACAGACATTGCTTCATTGCAATCCACTATTATTTTTAGATTCTGATTGTAAACCTTCTCCATATAATATGTCTTGGGATCATGAATCATATGAGGGAATGTTTCCTCTTCAGGGGTCAAGACATAAGAGCAAGCTTCCTTCACAAGTGTTTTTCCACTTCTTGGAGTCTCCATAGATGCAGTTTCAAAATATTTATCCATGTCTAGGCTACTTAGAAATAGTATCACTACGTCATTTTCAAGGGAAGAAAGACAACTTTGAAATACCTTGGCTTGTTGGAAATATTGTTGAGCATCTACATTAGTCTCAGGAGAAGGAAAATGACTTTCAACAACAATTTTTTGACCAGATTCTTATTTGATCTGGTGGTTAAGCACAATTTGTAACTACGAATTGGAATATCCTTTCAAGTAATCAACTACATGATCATTTATTGCATGTGGGTGGTGTTGGTCTTCCTTACTGATAACAATTTCCTCATGTGAAGAAGTGATACTATGAATGCAGTCAAACTTCCCTGTTTCTTTTGTTACATCATGATTTGCTTTCAACCATTCAAAAGAAGAAAACCATAATGGAAGATAATCTCCACTTGCAAGTTTACTTCTCTCATCACGCCTAGAGGATTTCTGACTTGAGACATTTGTCAGGCTGTTGTATTAAAGATTTTAATTACCTAAAAACACTAAATTGTCAAACCAAGGTAAGTAAACTTAGAGCTACTACACTATATGTGCAGGTAAGATTCTAACTTCTACCTAAAGGTTATTCTGAGAAGAAAACATAAACTTACTCTTGTAAATTGAATCCTAATGATTATCTTAAAACTGATCATATCTTGTCTAATTAATCAATGGAGACAATTCTAAATTAATCAAATGTATTTCTATTCCTAATCCAAAGAAATCACCCAAGGCTATCTACCATTAACTAAACACCTAATCATCAAAACATCTATCTGAACCATAAAAGACAAAACATTTTAGAAACTTCTTATTTAATCTAAATACCAAGAAGTTCTAAATCTAACAAAGGTGAAACTAATAAATGTCCTATTTTACCCTACAAATATTGGAAGCTTCCTTTAACCAAACCATAAGTGAGATACCCTAACAAAACAGAGTAAATCTAAATTCAAACTAATCTTCAAATCATGATTAAACTAGAAACTTGAAAACAGAGCAAAGCTAAACTAATTTAAGAGAGAGAGCGCAATCGGCAATTGGTTTATTCCTCAAATTCTACAGTGACAGTAACTCATTCTAACATTCAATTATCTTTGAGATAATATCAAATTGAGGATGAACTAAAAAAAAATGATTAAGTCAAAATTTAGCAGAGCAGTTTCAAGTCAAAAACTAACTCACACGCGGATTCTAAAACTAGAAACAAACTAACTATAATATAGAAAAGAGAAAGTGAATTGAACCTGTTGGCAGGCCCAACCAAGAGGTGCAATCTCCCTAAAACGAAACCAGAGCTAACTCAAATTATTCCATGCATAACTGTTTCATTCCTCATGCTCCATAATTCGCAAATAAATTCAATTCACTTAACAGAAAATGATATAACGCATAACATAGTATCATAACAACCCATTTCTTGAGAGAGATCCGAGTTTATATAGATCTACAATCGTGAATCCTTCCCAAAAATAGTCTTAAACATAGGTACATTTAATTAAGTGAATCTTAGATCCGAAAATGACTCAAAGTTCGTTAAAACTAAGTTCACCGCTTCATGACATGATGTGTCAAGAAGTGTGAGTCATGAAATAGAGATGAGCATTATAACAAACGGTTCTATAATTCCGCTCTGAGTCATCACATTCTGTTCTTTCAAAATTAAATTCGAAATTTCAAATCTGAGCTATGACTCGATCAATCATATGAGTCAGAACTGTCATTCATTCCAATCTGGCAATGTCGTGCAAATATTTGACATCTCCACTAAGTGCAAGCCGGTCCCTGGTACTGATAAATCTGTTTCAAGGAGACAAGTACCTAACTCATGCCACGTTAGTATCAATATCAATTTAAAGTATCAAAATACATTAAAAATAAATTAAATCATATAAATACCTTGAATAGCTCCATTTAGGGAAAATGATGTGAAAAGTATCAAGGTAAGGCCAGAAAGGAATGATACTGGATATGGAATGGGGGTATAACTGACATGATATAGGCAAAAATATGGTCAAAATTGGAGACTAACAACATTACAAACATTTTGTTTTAACAATTCAAAAGAGGAAAAACGCAATGGCAAGGTCCTTTTACATGATTTCAAACTTTCTCCAATTTCTTCACTGTTGTCATAGGTACGTTTTTCAATATCTTTGGATTTATGAACATGCTCTTTTTTGGCTTTATCTTCGACCAATGGCTGCACTTTTGAACTTACAAGATATTCTACACAACAAGTAATAGGGACATCAAACACTTGAGAAGAGTGCTGCAATATCTTGTCAATTTGTTTCATTGGTTTAGTATGATTTTGCATCAACACAAATTCATTTGTCTCAATAATGATCTCATAATTTTCTTTCAACAATTTAAATGCAGCAAATCATAAAGGTAGATAATTCTCTTCATCTGATCCAACATTTTTCTCTTTGTAACTGTGATATGTAGGTTGATTTATCTCACTGTGCTGCTAAAAAAGAACATCTTCAACATCACAATCATCCTCATATTTTTCATATACAGGAAAATCAACCACATATGCGATGTCATCTAACAAGAACAAACGGGGAACATCAACCTATTCTTCAACAAACTGATTTGTAAAATCATCTTCTTGACTGCCTACAAATGAATTCATAAAACAATTATCCCTTTTCTTATCATGAGATGGATCAACACCCCCCCTTTCAACAAGTGGAGTATATTTTTTTGCAGAATCATTGGCATTGGAAACTTCAAGAGGACCTATGATATTGTCAATTCTATGAACAAGATCCCAATCAACTATTTTATGTTCATATTCACTATCATGTTCTTGAGCATTCAACCCCTCATTTTGGATCTGTTTACATGCTTGGATGTTGTGTTGAATGTCCTGATCATCATTAAACATTTGTTGTAAGGACTTAGGTCTTCTTTCCATCAAGAGGAAAGACGAATCTAGATGGAGAGTAGTTTCATAATGGAGCATGGAAGCAACTTTAGTGGGTTGAATTTCTTTGGACAAATTGTGATAGATACTGGAAAACCTTCTGCTAAATATAGAAATAGTTTCATTGCTATGCTTTTTTAAGGCATAGAACTCTCTAAGTTATAGATCCAAAGATTTCTTCTTTGCCCAAAATCTTAAAAATAAATCTTTCAATTCCTCCCATGAGCTAATTGTCTCTGGCTGCAAATGTTTAAAACATTCTTTGGTGTCTCCTTTAAAGGATTGAAAGAAGGCCCTCATATAAAAATCATCATGGTCAATCTCAAACAAATCTATAAAATGCTCAAACCCTTGGATGTGTTTTTCAACTGAGATGGTATCAGGTTCCCCATCAAACACAGGTAGGTACTTATAGTACTCATGAGGAAAATCATGAAGGACTTGAGGTAGCTTCAAGGGTTTGTATCTATGCTGAATCTTGGAGGATGTTGGATCAAGTATAGGAGGTGAAATACCAGTCTTGTATTCATGGGGCTCATCAACTTGGTTATGGTTATCACATGGTCTAGATGGAATACTTTTATCAAGGCCAGTGATAAACTGAGGAGATATTTGTGTAAATTTAAGAGGAGGATATATAATTTCTAGATTGTCATGATAATCATTTGCATGCAGTAGGTAAAGAAGAACTTGTCTAGCATTCTCAAGAAAGGACCAGAGGCAACTTATAACAAATAGTGAAATGACTTGGAAAAAATCCCATTTTAAGCACTTGTTTTCTTCCATAATTATTTTTGATACCTCTGCCAAGGGGTATCATCTTCCAGTGAATTCTCTGAACTGCATTTGAAATTTGAGTGGAGTCACCAATAACGTTTTGGGATCTGAATTCTGCATTGAGAGTGGAGTCACCATTGAAGATTTGAAGTTTTGGATTCTTCTACCAGTGGAATCACCTTCAAAATGATTTTTTGATATGTGGATTCGCCAGAGAAGGAATACAACCAATATGTGTTTAAGTGTTTGCCGCTCTCAGACCTTAGAACTCAACCATGTGGTTCTTTCCTAGGGAAACATTTTCAATTTTGTCCCTGGCAACGATGCCATAATGTTATAAATCTGTAAATTTTGTCCAGATGAATAGACAAACGATAGAGGTAATTGTTTCAACCAGTGTTAGAGTTGAGGCACTAGCCTGATCAACTCAGAGAGGTCTCTCTCGTGTCACTTGATGTTTCTTTGGAAATCGTTGGCTAGATTTGGTTTGTTTTTGGGGGTATTATGAAGTTTCTGAAGAAGTGGGGGGTAACATTTGGGCTATGGAGTCAGAAATAAATAATGCAATAGAAGGTCATTAGAAATTATTTAGAGGAGAAAGGCTAAGTGAGGAAATGAGTCTGAGTTTTCAAATTGAAATTTGCATGGTGAAAGAGGAAAAAGGAAAACACATAACTTCTTCAGATCATATTTAAATGAATTCTGAAATAGTTGAGAAGAGAAATCACATGAATTTAAATTTATAAGTCTAGAGCATCATTAGACGAATTCCAGACTTTTAACTCTCCAATTTAAAAGAGGAACTTTCAAATGGAACTTTAAAGACACAGGAAACACACACTATGAAAGAATACAAAAATCATATCGCAGACAATTAGAATCTTTTCATACACAGTTCAAAAAATTGCTTCTGCACCATATATTCAGTTTAGCTCCATGATTTTA
>JASDQU010324049.1:1983-13020 GCA_032191745.1 Picea mariana
TATGGGAAAATTGAGAGTGATGTGATAGGGCGGGGGTGGGGGGGGGGAATAATTAGAGCTTCCACCTTCACATGGTTTCCCATGTTTAGTAGAGAATGAACTATTCTTGAAACCAAGAGGAGATCTGCGCGACTGTGCCTAATCATACCAACGATGTGCCTAATTGAAAGTTGCCTCTAGTCTTAGTCATCACCCATTATGACACTTGTCACCAAACGATCATTACATCACAAGGTTTGAGGCATATGGGAATTGGGATCATGAGGCTTTATAACCCTACACTAACAAGAGACATTAATTGAACTTTGACTAGATTGAAAGGTGTGTGCAATTGAAAATACTAACAACCCAAAATTAAAAGGGATCAATACAAAAACTGTCAATGAGTGGTTATCTGGCCATGGTGTGTAGGAAGAGCCCTAGCACCTTCAAAATTATCATTCTCCAAATATCTTATACAAAGTTTACAAGGAAATCGTATTAGGACTAGACACGAGCAACAATGACCTGTGAATAGGGCCAAGGTTGAAATTTTTTCAAACTATTTCTGTATGCATTGAAATTTGACATGGATAGACTATTCACATGCCTTAACAATATAGGAGGGTTTATGGACTCAAATTTGACTCACACACCCACTTTCTTCCATCATCAATTCATCATGTAAACCATAAACCCTAATTTAGTGGAGTCATCGATTGGTCGGGTTTTAGTGTTCCGAGTGAATGGATGCATTGTTGTTGACATGGAATGGGACAACACATGTTCAACTTCTTAATTTTCTTTCTTCACTTGATGTGGGCCTGGTCATTCCTAGCTTTTAATTGAAAGCTTCCCCTAGTCTTAGTCATCATCCTTCAATGCGAAGTTACCCCTAATCTAATTAATTACCACACAATCAAGCGAATAACAATTACCCTATTGCAGTGACATGAAAAAGTGAAAGACAAGAAAAAGAGAAATTATACATGCACTTACCATCTTAAAGGTGCCATGTTGTTGAAGATAAAATAGTGTTGATGATCATTTGCAATGTTGTTTTTGGGAAATACTCATTAGAATCATCTTCATCATTAGTAGAAGGATGATTAGGATGATTTCATTGATAAAACCAATATTGACATTCTGAGTGATGTGGAGCATAATGTGCATTCAAATTTTTTACATAGCAATTACAATAAGATAAGCATATAATGGAAACTAATGTTAAAATATATGGAATAAGTTTTTTACATGGAAACATTATTTGTGATTTTTTTATTTTTTTACCAAAATAGATTATTTTTCTTCATTGCTACCATCATCACCCTTTCCATCAACATATTCCCCATTATAATTAGATTCATTGTTTCCTTCAATTTTATCTTTATCATTATGTCAATTGCCATTAATGAATCCTTAATGGATCCAATGTTGAAACTTAGAGTAGTAGAATGATATTATCTTTAGTGAAGATTTGATATAGATACAATGCAACACCTCCTTTCACCATTATCTGCAAAAAATGGGATTTCATTAAACATTATATCATTCAACAATAAATAGACCTTATAAAAAAAAAAAAACCCTTTCTCACCCATCTTTCACCCATCTTACTTATGAAAGAAACAAATTTCTGATGGATTATTTAGTGAAATCAAACCTCTCTTAATAGATCCCTAGATTTTTTAATGACATTTGTGAAGATTTACAAGGCAACATGAACCCAGGGGTTACCAAAAAATGGAAAGAATATTTGCAAGGAATCCAAGTCAATGATTTATGTACCATGCCTTTATTAAACCTGAAATGAAAATCTATGTGCATTGCTCATTATTCCTACAAAAACAAATTTTTTGAGAGTAAAGTTGGGAGCCCACCCATTGTTTCATGTGACCATAGTTGGGAGCCCGCCCATTGCTGTACGCAACCATAGTTGGGAGCCTGCCCATTTCTGCACGCGACCATAGTTGGGAGTCATAGTGTGTTAGGAGGAGCCTGCCCATTGTTGTCATCGATTTGGATATCACTGTGCATGCGACCAAGGGGAGCACACGACCAATGAGATCACTGTGCAGGGAGGAGGCACATAGATGGAACACGGAGGACACACTGTACAGGGAGGAGAGGGCACACAGAGGGCACACAGAGGGCACTGAGTCGAGGGTACACATAGGAGATACACTATGAGGGCACATGAAGGGCATTGAGTCGAGGGCATACAAAGGGAACACAGAATGGTGAGTACCTCTATTCCCTTATACTGTTGTGTGTTTGGAGTAGGCTAAAAAGGTATGCAATATTGAGATTCAAACACATGCCCTAAAGCCTTTTTTTTCTTTTCACAACAACCTATTGAGTGCTAGTCGAACATAGACAATCAACTCAAGGCTTTTGGAACCCGAATTTAATCATGAAGTTGAGAAGCAAGGGCTCAACTTGTGGCCACATAGTATTTTAATACACTTTGACAACACAAATCATGGACTACCAAGCAAAGAAGGGTAAATGAAGAGAGTGAGCGACATTTATACAATGGAAACTTCGAATGATCAACACTTCTTTCAAGAGGTTAGGTCATTAAATATATAATGAAATGAGGTCATGGGCATCAAGGACTAGATCAATTCTTCAATGGAGATTCCAAATATAAGTTTCAGATCTAAGAGGCCATGGCCATTGCAATATACAATATGAACTCCAATATGCGCAAAGAAACAAAATAGGTATGAGGCTTGAGATGATATATTGATGGATAACACTATGCATGACGCTATGGAAATTAGATACTAAACAATTCTTCCACAGATATTCAATCACCATACTACAAACAAATGAAGCCATAGTACAAAACATACAGTAAAACTCAAAAACTTGAAATATGTATGGCTTTTGGAACATTGGGAATGAAATATTCATGAATAATGCATCGTGCACGAGGCTGAAGGCCTTTTTTTTTTCCTAAGGGGAATTAAACCATTGAGTTACAAAATCACAACAATGACATAAATTAACTACTCGTCACAAAAACACAATCCAACCGGGCTTGTGCAAATGGTAAGGAGGGAAATGCATGGGAGAAAAGAGATTGAAGCTCAAAACTCTACAAACACAACAACCCTGTCACTTATGCAACTATATGCAACTTATGCAACTATGCAACTATATTGCAACAATGCAACTTATGAAACTATGTAACAATGCAACGTATGCAACTATGCAACTATATGAAACTATATGAAACTATATGCAACTTATGCAACTATATGCAACTATATGCAAATTTATGCAAAAATGCAACTTATGCAAGTATATGCAAGTATATGCAACTTATGCAACTATGCAACTATATTGCAACAATGCAACTTATGAAACTATGCAACAATGCAATGTATGCAACTATACAACTATATGCAACTTATGCAACTATATGCAACTATATGCAAATTTATGCAAAAATGAAACTTATGCAAGTATATGCAACTTATCGTCGGACTTGTGCAAATATAAATGAACTATAAATGAACTACTCATCACAAAGACACAATCCAACCGGGCTTGTGCAAATGGTAAGGAGGGAAATGCATGGGAGAAAATTGATTGAAGCTTAAAACTCTATAAACACAACAACCCTGTCACTTATGAAACTGTGCAACTATATGCAACTATGCAACTATATTGCAACAATGCAACAATGCAACTTATGTAACTATGCAACTATATGCAACTTATGCAACTATATGACAATTTCGTATGCAACTATATGCAACTATGAAACTATATGCAACTATATGCAACTTTATGAAAAAATTCAACTTATGCAACTCTATGCAACTGTATTGCAACTATATGCAACTTATGCAACTATATGCAACTATATGAAAATATGCAACTATGAAATTATATGCAACTATATGCAACTTTATGCAACAATGCAACTTATGGAACTATATGCAACTATATTGCAACTATATGCAACTATATTGCAACAGTTTCGTATGCAACTATATGCAACTAGGCAACTATATGCAACAATGCAACTTATCATGTTTTTTAGTGACTATATGAAACTATATGCAACTATATTGCAACTATATGCAACTATGCAACTATATGCAACTATATTGCAACTATACGCAACTATATGCAATTGTGATGGTACCACAAACATATATTGGCATGATAACTTATCTTCTTGTTTTAATGAGTGTAGGTACCACCAAGTAGGTATCTGTTGAATCTATATTCCTCGAGTGATGATCAAGATATACTAAGAGAGGTTCAAAGTGAGACGTGTTGTACTAGAACTATCGTTTCTAGATCAACTAGATCTGAAAAGGTAAGGACAAGATTTCGTATACACATGCAATTTTTTATTGCCAACGGAGGGTCATGTAGTTATGATGCTGAGAGCATAGGTGACATTGAGTTTCCCTTGAGGTATAAATATCTAGTGCAACGATGGGAACCTAAGGAGCTACTTGAAGTGGACACAGATTTCTTCATCAGTGGGAGGATGTATCGCATTGCTCTTTCATACTTACATGGATTGGGGTTATTTTCCATGGATGGCATAAAGGTCGGCTATGACACTATAACTGAATTGATGGAGTATGTCAGAGCATTATACAAATACAATCACTGGTTAATGTTGGTCCGATATACACGAAGTATGCGGAGATACGAAGTTGCCGCAAATTATATACAACTTATAGATAACAATCAAAATAAAGGGGCAACTATGTATATTGATGGAAGGCCAAAATCTACTGGAAACATTGTGGGCTTTATAAATAGTACATGACCAATGGAAACAATTAAGAAACTGAATTGCATATTTGAGGGACACGAAGGAAATCGTGTATTTGTATGTGCAACAAAAACAATAGTTCCAGGTGAAGAGTTGTTGATCAATTACAACTTAAATCGAATATATGGAGGGGGTGTGGGTATGGGGGTAAATATCTTACA
The DNA here is from genome assembly GCA_032191745.1 of Picea mariana. NCBI lineage: Eukaryota > Viridiplantae > Streptophyta > Pinopsida > Pinales > Pinaceae > Picea > Picea mariana. The sequence goes on from JASDQU010324049.1 coordinate 6,934, forward strand.
TACCATTCAACTCAACCTTTGATCAATCATTGTTACAATTTATCGATACAATATTTCAATTTTTCACTGCATATATTTCATTTTTCATTATTTATTTTATGATATTACTGCAATATTTCATTTTTTAATGTTACAATTACTTTCATATCTCTTGTTGATTAATTTATTGTGTCAAAATCTATCCAGTGTAACCGCGAGATATCACAGGCTACATCTGTCCAGGGTGACCGTGGAAGGACACCCACTGTGTCTCAACAGGTAAATGTTAAATTGAGTAACAACTTATGACTACAACAACTAAATTTCTGAAATTTCATTATTTTTTTTTTCTGATATTACTGCAATATTCCATTTTTTTAATGTTACAGGTGAATTTCATAACTTTTGTTGATTGATTTATTGTATCAACTTCTTTCCAGAGTGACCATGGCAGAAAATCACCCACTACATCTATCCAGGGTGACCTTGGAAAGGCACCCGCTGTGCCTCACCAGGTAAATGTTAAATACAATAACAACTTATGACTACAACAACTAAATTTCTGAAATTTCATTATTTTTTTTTCTGATATTATTGCAATATGTAATGTCCCTTTCCAAATAGGAGCTCCAGAGAGGAGGATTAATGGTCTAAAAAGCCCCGTTAGACTATAGCGAGGGCCAAAAAAGGGGTAAACATGGTTACTATAGGTCACTCCAGTCAAAGGTGTTATGTTCAGAAAGTGACATTGAGCTAAAAATGGTTAAAAACACTTTTAAGTCATTATGAGCTAAAAATAGAACAAATGAGCTAAAGTTAGAAGTCAACAGTGAATTAGGGTTTCAACAATGAATTAGGTTTTTGGAAAGCTATAAGAGAAGAGTCAGCGACCTAATTCATCATTATGCATATTATGACTTGTCATTGAGGAGAGAGGCACGTCTCAAGAGAGATAGTTCAATGGATTCCAGGAGGAAGACACCAGTTGCCTGATTTCAGTGTTGAGAGACACACCCTAGTCATTGAGAAGATCACACAGGTCTTCCATCATTCTTCAAAAATAGTTACACAGGGTCCAGCGGCAAGGGCGCACTTATCCAGGGTGAGGGTGCAACTCTTGAGGAGGTTAAGTGGATCAACTTGTCCCATCCGAGAGGAGTTTAGATATTCCCCTCTGACCTAGTTGAGAGGAAGGCAAGGCACATCTTTTTCTTGATTCCTTGTCAAATTCCGACAAAGGAATCATCTTGGGCGCATTTTCCAGACTTGGAAGTGCGACACTTTTGGTGGACACATTCGGGGTTCCCGAGCGAGCATCAGATCATATTCAGGGAAACCCTTCTGACCCATTTCCTAGTAGACTAAGGTGATCATTTTGAGATACATCTCAACCTATTCCAACAGTGGAATCACTAGGGCACATTTTTCTAGTGAGAGAGGGGCACATTCCCCCGAGGGTATCCATCCGGGGTCTAGACCCACCAGCAGAGGGGTCGATCAGTTACCAAGCCTAAGAGCTAGAGTATGGTGCACCATTTGGGACAATTTCCAGGCCATTCCGAGAGGTATAGCCACCAGGGATAACTTTCTAGACTTCCAGCAGTTACCATATGAGAAACCATAGTTCTAGCTCATCTATTGATCCCACAATGCTCATCTATTATCGGGTATTATCATTTAGTTTTCTTATTGTATTCCAGCTAATATCCTTTTGTCTTTTGATCTATCCAAGTGATTCATTTTATTTGGCTGTGTTCGGCCTTTGTAATTCACAGAGATATCATAATATAAACTTTGCAGTCCTTTGTCGCATTTGTTATTTGTATGATCATTTATATGCTGTAAACAATTAATCCTATACACACATTAGCAACGTTTCATAGACTATCCAAGTCAGGAACACTACACAATATTTCATTTTTTTAATGTTACAAGTGAATTTCATAACTCTTGTTGATTGATTTATTGTGTCAACATTTGTCCAGGGTGACCGTGGTAGAAAATCACCCGCTACATCTATTCAGGGTGACCATGGAAAGGTAGCTGCTATGCCTCAGAAGGTAAATGTTAAATACAGTAACAACTTATGACTACAACAACTAAATTTCTGAAATTTCATTATTTTTTTTTATATTACTCCAATATTTCATTTTTAAAATGTTGCAAGTGATTTTCATAACTTTTGTTGATTGATTTATTGTGTCAAAATATATCAAGGGTGACCATGTTTGAAAATCACCCGCTACATCTGTCCAGGGTGACCGTGGAAAGGCACTTGTTGTGCCTCAACAAGTAAATGTTAAATATAGTAATAACTTATGACTACAATAACTAAATTTCTCAAATGTTAAAGTTCATCTCACTAATTTTATTCATCAATGTATTGTGGCATGGTCAACGTGGGAAGAATCCCACTGAGGATATTGATGAGGACGAAATATTTTATTCCATTGACCCAATGACAACTGTAATGAAGGCCTTGAAGAAGGATGTTAGGACCCTATAATGTACCTTTTTGTTCATACTTTTTGCTATCATTACATCCTTTTCCCACTCACATTTAAGCCTACATTATCACCTTAACCTATCTTTCCAAAGGTATATAACGTTTCTTCTCTTTGATATATGTTTAATTTAATTTACATGTAATTTTACATTACTCTCATACTTAGCCATCGATCAGAAACATATAGTTGCTGAAACAATTTGAACTACAGATTATATATCGTTGTTGCTTGAAGACCTGTTGCTGAAACAATCAACAACATGCAAATACCGTTGCTAAAACAGTCCGTGATTTGCGATGCTGGAACAACGTTTCACACAACAGTAACAAGAAGGAGTTGTTACACTGGCTGCAATAGCCGTATCTTAAGCCAACACCAACCATCGCTGCTGCTTGAGACCACCTTGCTGAAATAGTCAAACAGAACGCAAATCCTATTGCTGAAACAGTCTGTGATTTGCGATGCTGAAACAATATACAACAGTAGTAACAAGAAGATAAATAAAGAAGTCGTTACACCAGCCGCAACAACTACACCTCAACCCAGCACCATTCCAACTATTGTAACAACATTTTTCTATGGGAGATCAGAATATCCTATTCCAGCATAGAAGATTAGATCTGACTAAGAATAGGATTCCTATGTACACATGCAATTTCATGATCAATTGTATTGAGAGGATTCTCCTCTTTAAACAAGGGAAAATTATCATTAGACGAGGGGGAATTTTTGGCTAGAAAGGAATTACAAAGAAGAGCGTGTTCACTTTGGGATATTGTAACATGATACATTTGACAGATGAATAAAAGATTATTCTGAGCATTTCTTCTTAGTTCCTTTCATTTCCGGGGAATCTTGTGAGAAGGAGAGGGCCCACCTTCTTCACAAGATTCACCCATTAGTTCTATAGTATGTTAGTATTATTTTTTGTTCACGCCTTGTTTAAAATCTACTTTACTGAACTGTGTTTTGCTGAAACTCTGCTTTATTGATTGTTACATTGATTTCATACAATTCATTCCTAGGTAATTGTTGATTATTCTGATTGGTAATTCTGCTTGATGAATTTATGAAAGTGTGATAATCAGAGACAGGTGCTGAAGATTCCTTCTTAGGGAATAGGGTCTTGTTTTCTATTACATAATAGTTAGCCTTCAGTACTTGTTAATCATTTTGATTAGTAATGAATTTATGAAAGTGTGATAATCAGAGACAGGTGCTGAAGATTCCTGCTTGGGGAATAGGATCTTGTTCTCTGTTACAGAATAGTTAGCCTTCAGTACTTGTTAATCATTTTGATTAGTAATGAATTTATGAAAGTGTGATAATCAGAGACAGGTGCTGAAGATTCCTTCTTGGGGAATAAGTTCATGTTCTCTATTACATAATAGTTAGCCTTCAGTACTTGTTAATCATTTTGATTGGTAATGAATTTATGAAAGTGTGATAATCAGAGACAGGTGATGAAGATTCCTGCTTGGGGAATAGGGTCCTGTTCTCTATTACATAATAGTTAGTCTCCCTTGCAATATGCTGAAGAATTTCTTTTCCTAGGTTGTTGTTTCTTAATGTAATCCAAGATTCTTCTGATAATTATTTTCCTTTGAATCTCAAACTCTGCAATAGATAGATTGATTTTCTGTAATTCAAAGTAGAACTTCAGTCTGTTCAAAGCAAGGTGTGATTAGTGTACTTCTACTACAACTCTAGATTGCTTTTGACATTGAGCATATACAGTGTGTGACTGCCTTTGAAATAAACAGACTTCCCTGGGTTGACAATTTATGTAACACTTGATTGTTTAGTTAATAAGCAATTATAGTGACCAACAAAGTATAACATAGAATATCTAGGTTTTCTTAGCAAAAGACCCCTCACGTAGGAGGACAGGTCAAGAATTGTAGAGCTACAAAATACAATAACTAATTTTGGGGTAAGTGGCATCTTCACATATTTTTATCAGCTTTGACAATTTCATATCCATTTTTTTGTTTTCTATTTTCTATATGACTTGATAAAGTAAATTTTTCCATTTGTAGGAGTTTTTAAACCCCGTGCGTCGGGAACCTATGGATCCTGCAAGTGCTATAGGTAGCAGTGATGGTCCAATACAAAAAAAACATCGACATAGCAAAGTGCAAGTGAGGATTTTTGAGCCTCCCGAGGTTCCCCTCGAATCCATTGATGAGCGCACTGATTTTGACTAGCATGACATGCTAGAGCATGATGAGCCGGAGCCTGGGACTCCACATGAATCCAAAGAGGAACATACTGTAGATGGAGAGGAAACTATTATGCATGGAGAAAAATGAATTAAAAGCACCATATCACTAGATGTCACCTTTCTGGTGGATGACACATGTGTTCCGATCAAGATTCAAAATATTGCAGGTAATTGTTAATTAATTGATTCATTTTTTTCATGAAATTGAAATGGACATTTGTTGAGATTATTATAAATTATTGGATAACACATTTATGCAGGAAACAATGTTTTCTATATAAATTTAAATGACAAAGATTTGGAGTTGTTTGGCCCCACCATTCGCACATGGTGGAATGGCCAAGATAGAAAAAAGAAAGATGATTTAATAGACCACATAGTATGCTTGTTCGACAACACTTTCAACAAGAGAGTGGTTACAATGTTAGCCGACAAGAATTTAAAATATACCATGGCCCAGTATAGGTAGAAATTGCAATTAGACGTCAATCTTGAGTGCCCTCCCATGGTTCCAGAGAAGGAGTGGAAGGCCCTGATAGAGGATGCAAAGGAGAACTTGTTTAAAAAACAAGGAAGACATCCATGCGCTGGTCAAGCAAGGTACAACACATGTCATATTATTAGTGAAATATGATCATTTATGTTTTTCTTTCCTATTTTAAGTAATAATTCCGATATCTAATTTTTTTCAAAAATTCCATATGTAGGCTACCAGACACCTCCAAAGAAACCAAGTCCAGAGTGGAAAAACATGGGCAACATAAACTAGGCTAGGGTGACTATGGAAAACTAAAAGCCCGAATCATAAGATTTAAATGATTAACTGTGGTTAATATTTATTTAACAGTAGCGAAAAAATATATGTTTTTGTTACTGGTATTTTTAATGGTGTTATGCTTTGCAGTTAAATATGTTCGACACTTATGCCACTGAGGAGGACCTAAATCTTGGTTACAAAAACAGTTTTAAAAGTGTGATTGAATATAGAAAAATCTTGGGCCAGACTCCTATCTCCCCAGCCACGCAGGTAAATAAAATGAATAAGGAAACCACAGTAGCATGCTTGTAAAGTCTATTCATATTTTATTATATCACCCTTAACTTAGTATTTATGTTTGTTTTCAAGCAATAGTGCTACCACAACAGTGAATCTAGCCGTATTCATCATTCACCATGTCATACAAGGGTGCACATGTCCAATGATATTGCGGAGCAGAGTACCCATTCCAGTATGTATGCTTCAGAATTAGAAATATTTACTGTAATTGTAGATATTTATTTCTTGACTTATACTTATATATTATCTTCTCAAAATTGAAGAGCATGTACCTTAAGAGGTTGAACTATGAGAGGAACCAAGTGGACAAGAAATTATGC
>JASDQU010324057.1:0-12965 GCA_032191745.1 Picea mariana
TAGCACTCCCCGTGATGAAGTTGTGGCAAGATCAGAAAGAAGAACCTAATCATGTCACCAGGAGGATAAACCAGCTAATCGAGGTTCAACAACACAGGGTCGAAGTAGATGAAAAGATGCAAAAGTACCAAGATGACATGAAAGCATTATTCGACCATAGGGCAAAGGATAGAGATTTCCTACCAGGTGATTTAGTACTAAGGTGGGATGCAAGGAGGGAAGAAGCAGCGAAACATGGTAAATTCGATCACCTCTGGTATGGGCCATTCAGAGTCTCGGCTCTCGAAGGAAAAAATTCTTTCCTACTGGAAAATCTAGACGGTGAAATCCTCAACGCCCCTGTCAATGGGAGTTATCTGAAGCATTATATGACATAAACAGTCGCCAAAAAAAAAAAAGAGAGTTCATTTAATTTTAGATTTATATATTCATATATAGAATTTTTACTTGTGTATATATATTTTCCATTTCGTTTTGTTATGTTGATTTTCTTTCACGAATTTTTGATACCTTTTAGATAGCCTCGATAACCTTCGTATTTGCATCTTACAGGATTCCCGCTGCACACAAAACAAGCAGGAGAAGTAAACCAAAATTGGTGTCAGAAATAAATCGTCTTAAACAGGTGATACCAAAGATTTTTTATATTGTGCAAAGAAAATGAAATGATAAGGTAAAGGTGAGGTTTCCTAAAAGACTTGTTCTGAAGGGCTATCAAAGAAAACCAAAGTAATTTCATTTAGACAACAACATCGTCCGAACTAATAAATAACAGAATGTTTCCTTGTTTAATCATTTATGAAATAATAAGACAAATTAAACAAGTTACTCAAACTAAAGCAGTCATCCAAAGTAAAGTGCCCCCGAAAAAGATTTACAAGAGTCAGTTTACCCTTTAGAAAGTCAGCATCTTTCTGTTTCGCATACGTAGGGAGAAGAGATTTCGTTTCAACCTCAAGAGCTTCAAAGCAGATTGTGGAAAGAAAGCGGGTCTTCACAACTCCTTGGTCCCTTGCTAAATGAAGGGACGCTTAAAATGATCATGACTTTCCTAGGTTTTTCAACAATTTCGGAGGATTGAGGCTTGCTCAAATAGAATACCCTAAGAAAGTTATTTTTCCTTTTTTACCTGAGAACGAAGGTGTTGTGAAGGTTAAGGGAAGGTTTGTACTGAGTAATCAAAGTAATTTGACAGACCGATAATGCAAAATATTACACAGATATCAGCCCTAATACAAACTGATTGCCCCCATCTTTGCGCTCTAAAAAAGAAAATTATAAGACAGGTGGTGAAAGGAAATTCAGAAATGATTGTCCCCATCTAGTCCAAGAGATGATGAAAGGAAATTCAGAAATGATTTCCCTCATCTCAGCATTTAAATGCACAAATATATTTCGAAGTGGTGAAAGGAAATTCAGTAAAAGGGGCCAGATAACTTCACCGGGGTACTGAACAAGCTCGCTGGCAGTGAAGAAATATCTGAGATATCTGTAAGGCTATTATACATGAATATCACTCTACTTTGGTAACCAATTCTTTTTAAAAACCTGATCTACATCCCATGTTCAGACAGGGCTTCCTGATTAAAAACATATAATCTTCTTCTTTTTATGCAAGTTGATAGCCACAAGATCTGTTGGGTCTCCTAGAACTGTTTTGATTGTCTTAAAGCAGACCTAAATTCAGTAATGAGAAGGGGAAAGTCGTGAAAGGGACTACAACTAAGTTTAAAAAAGTATCTGAGTTTGAAAATCATTTCAAAGGTAAAAATGAAGTCTCTTTCCCCTTCGATATTTTGTTCTCAGGAACCTTTTCACTAGAATAAAGCCATTGACTCCATTTACCCAATATTGGCACGTGGTCTACTATTCTTCCCATATTACAAGAAAACGGGATCCCTAGTTGGAGCCTATGTTGGAGCCGCCTTTGTTTTTTATCCCGTCTTGAATTTCATGTCTTAATGCTCGAAATCGAAAGATGGTTTTCGTATTTTCCTTCTGTGGTTTCAAAATATTTGAAGTCTTATCATGCGAGTGGTGATAGTTATCATACTCTCAAGGCGAGTTCTACTTTTCGTCAAATATTTTCCCCCCCTTTGTTTTACCTCAGGATTTCGTATGTCGGATGCTATAGATCACATAGTTCACAAGTCCCGAACAACAAAACGACGAAATCGTTTTAAAATTTTACCCAGGTCAGTAACGAGAGTAAAATTTCACTAAATTACGGCTAAGCATCATCGGGGTTTCACATCTCGGCATTTACTAAATCCAAAAGTCTTACTGTCGTAACCCTGATAGCCAAAACCACAAATTTCTTGTTTTAGTAACCCACATTAAGGTTAAAGGTAAAAGCTTAGCCGTGGTTAAGTTCTGTCGGAAATTCGCAACTCGGCGTATTTTCTTTTAAAAAGCTACACTGTCAAAACCCTGAGTCACGAAGTCATGATAAAGATATGAACATAATTAATTAAACACTTAATCCAATTTTATCCTCCCTTTTAATTAAAACATACCATCGCAATCTCGTGGTTTCGCAACTCGGCATACAAACTTCCCAGAAGCTATACCTTCGAAGCTCCGAGTCGCGAAATTGCAATATAAATAATCACGTAATTAATTAAGCGCCTAATCACAATTACGTTTTTATTAACCAAAGTCAATCATCGCAATTTCGGGTGTTAGAGGTTCAAAGCGTTAAAGCAAACATTCCCGATGCAGCGAGTACCGAAAAATTAATTAACTTGGGTAAAACTTGATTAATTGAGCTAAGACAGTATTTCCCATGATTTGGTGCATGCACAGTTTGAGGCAATCTTAATTCTTCCTTATGCCAACTGACATTTCGAACTACCAAAATTTATGGCATTAATTAGAAACAAGGCGAATTGACAAGTAAAGATTGATTTTTTATTGCTAAATTTATATTTAAGCGTGATTTAACCGATCTGTTTTTAAAAAGTACCGATTTTTTGAATATATAGAGTTGTTATTCGTTATAAAAAATTCATTTCTATATTGCACAGAGCACACTTTTCTCAGCGAACTAATTTCTGTATGTACACATATTTTTATCGCAGAAGAGCTAAAGCAGGATCTCCCATCATGGCCCTGCGAAAAGTGTCTAAAGCCAACGTTGAGGTTTCGGGACAAGGTTTGGACAATGTTGTTGATACTTCACCTCGAAGTGTCGACTCTATCCCGAACTGGTCATTTTATTCTAATGTTCTACAGGCTGAATTAGTGGATTATTCTGATGATTCCAGTGACAATGAAAAAGACAACATAACCACCAAATATAAGATTGTTGTCCAATCTGGAATGCATAAACCAGCGTCTAGGCCACGAATTCTCCCTTACTATGATATGGTTCGGTGGGCATTAGACCATGTGGGCATACCAACCAGAACCATCATCAATGAGCAGAAGGTCACCATCGGGATTTTCAGACCCGAACAACTGCAGGCTATGTACAAGTTGCCTACCGTGTCGAACCTTACATACGATGCCGAATTCTTGGAGAAGTTCAAACAGAAGGAATGTGTGCAATATGACAAGACTATGCCCAGCTTAATCAGAGACTAGGTTTCACACCCTGTGAAGTTCATGGTAGACAGTAATGGTATATATTCAATAGCTTCCTTGGAAACACATTTCAAGTATATAGCTATGATGACCTGCAAATTATATGGGAGAGAGGACACCTCACATTTCTTTCTTCAATGGGTGCCTCTAATACATCAAGTCGTCGAAGGTTGTTCCTTTGACTGGGCGAAACTGTTGTCTAATAGCTTGACCATTCAAGTTACAGAGTATCGGACGCAGAAAGAGAGCGGAAATATTTCTTCATTTTTAATGTTCGCATACATTATGGGCGTCGTGTGCTTTCTAACACCCTTTCCCTTAATGAGCTGGAGTTGGACTCCAACAAAGGCCAAGCACATCCACATCTATCATTCAAAATTGTGGGAAAACAAAGCGGCAGATTTTGTATATGAAATCTTTAACTAGGTAATGGTACTGCTGCATGTCACTATTTTTGGCCACCCGCCACCCAAGATCTCGGACAGTATAGTGATGAATTTGAGCAGTATAGCTGACTTGTATGTAGAAGCCGAATTCTCATATCTCAGATTTTTCGGGGCTTCTGTTCCCCTGCATGCATTGCCATTATTCATCCCCGACAAGCTAGCTTGTCGTGAGTTTGCTAGACAAACAGTAATTGGTGGCATAAGCAAGGAGCTTAAGGGATATTCAAAGAAGGTATGGCCACCTTTTCCTATTCATTTAAATTCATATTCTTTATTAGATTTTGGGCATGCTAAAGCTGAGGCAGCAGCCCTGAAAGACCTAAAATTGATTCTTATTGAATTCAAGAAGCACGATCCACAAAGGGTCATAAGTAATCATTTGGCCAATTGCGGACTCAAGAGGTTTGAACACGAAAATTCACTCTTGAATGACATTTTCCAAGGTGCAAGATCTTATGCCGAGATTTTAGCTCGGATACAAACCTTGGCACCTGAAGAGAGGGCCGATGTTCTGAAATTCCAAGAACATTGATGCAGTTGTCTTCCCGTAGTATTACGGGGTGAGAATCCGAGTACAGCGGAGGTGAAACAAAAAGATGCCAAAGGCTCCAAAGATGTGACACCCAGTCAAGAAAAACACCAGGATGGGGAAGATCAAACTAAGAGTCTGAAAGCATAGATAAAGACTCCTGACCCGCCGAAAAAGCAGACTCCGGTTACTACTCCGGGGCAACCAGCTAAGAAAATCGGAGATCCCATCGCATCCATTACTCCCTTGCAGTCATCTCAGGGAAACATTGACACAGGGTGTATTTTAAATCAAGAATTGAGATCTATAAGAATGGAAGAGCTCCCTCCAAATGAGTTCTTCTTTGATAAGAAGAGAAAGGTTGTGGTAAAAAGAGAATTCTATCAGGAAGGGGAATCAACAGCCAAGAAATACAAAGTATTGACTGATGGGAAAGACAAGAAGAATGAAAAATTCACGACAGAAATAGCCGGGACATTAGGGGCATATGCCACAGCGAATCAATTTTCAGTCAGGGTTTTGAAAAACTAGCTGAAATGAAAAAATCACCTCATCAAAACCCTAGAAGCCAGACTAGCCACAGTAGAGGAGGCTGCCAAGGACCAAGTGAGTGTAGGGATAGAACAAGCAAGGTTGGCTAATAAAAGTGAGATAGAGATGCTCAAGACTAAGCTCGAACAAGCAGAGCTGGTGGTTCAGAATGGTCAGATACAAGCGGGCCAGCAAAAAGACTTGATCGAACGGTTACAGGCTAGAGTGGAAATCGTCGAAAGTAAAGTTATAAATATTGGGATGTTCCAGTCCCAGGCGATGGAGATTCGGAGCAGAGTTTCTATAGCCCAGCAAAATTTACTCGCCAAGGTAGAGGTGATTCGGGACAACTGCTTACTTGTTAATCAAGTTTTGGAAAATTTATCTGTCAGAGAAAGAAAAGCTGGAGCAGCTTGGGTCACTTTTCAAGAGGCTATAATAGCTACAAACAACAGGGAATCGGGAAGTACTCCCAGGTTTTCCATTTCGGAGCAGACCAGAGGAAATATTTTATTAAAAGAATGGGAGCATAGTATTTCAGAAGGTAAGTTGCAAATCAAGAGGGTAATGGAATATTTAGAAGAGGCTTTTGGTTCTATAGATGGTAATCCATTAGGCATTGATAGCAAAGGTAATGCCGAGGCATTAAGTCAAATGAATATAGCGAAAATCTCACTTGATTTAAATGAAAAAGAGGAAAGAGATTCGACCGAGATATCACAAGTAACTATGGCAGACATAGTTCAAATAGATAAATGTATGATTAAACCAAGTGTATAATTGTGCGCTATCGACATCATAGACAGACAGATGGAAGAAAGTTTACCGCAATTAGCCCGAGATTGTTACTCTTTTGAAGCTAATTGTCAAGCAGAACCATCAAGGCTGATATCTTAGCTGGTGGAAAGGTGTGTCACTTGTACCGAGCATGCACGAGGACAAGCTTCTGGAACCAAATAAAGACAGAGATGAAGAAATGGAATGATTACTCTCCTCCTTATCATAACTGAAACTTTTGCAACGATTGAGATTCCATCTTATGTAAAACTGTATAAATATACCATAGAAAGAAAGAAAAGGGGCTGGACCTTTTTGTGTTGATTGTAATAGAGGTTTTCCATTTTGAGAGTTAATATAAAGGAAATCCAAAGATTCTCAATTCCGTCACGACTGTGTTATGAGTTTGTTTCCTTGTATCTCATATTTCGTTTCATTTCATATTTGTATCTAATGAACGCTTCGCTATAATTTAGTACAACCTATACTATAGTGAATGAATTTTGGTTTTCTATATTGTTTACTGTTTTTCCTCTGTACCAGTTATCAGCAAGTATAAGACCAATCAACACTTTTAGAATTCTATATATATTTTATGCTTCATCGGGTTATTTCTTTACATTTTTCTTCTTCTTTTTATACGTGAGATTCTCCCTTGATAGGAGCCTTACTCGATAGATATCTTAATGTTTTCTCCCACCTCATACATTTTTATTAAAATATAACTCAGTTACGGGAAAGGGCCTTTGGTTTGCACCCCTTTTTCACTCCTGAAACTGTAAACTCTCTTTTATACGACCGAAATTGAGACAGCACTTAAATTCCCCCTGAGGTTTTCTTATCTTACTGTTCCTCTATGATTGTCCCTGTAACAAGACAGCCTAATATTGAACCTGGACTATCAGATCAAACACATATTTCCTTAAACCTTTTTGATACTATTCTTAAAATAGCCACTACCCAGGTTGAACTCGAACGTTCATGTGCAGCGATTGAGTGGGATATAAACATCCAGGAACAGTTGGAAGCTAGACAACGCCAACACAGAAATCATCCCTAGTTTCCCTTGCCGAAGGTTGACGTTTCTTCCTTCTCTACCCTTTACTCACTTTCGGATGCCTAGACACTGTACTTATAATCCTTAAGTACAGACTCCAGAAGAACATGTGGTACAGAGAAGATACACTTTTTTAGGTTCAATGATATCTTCAATTCTCTACATCTATCAAACATCAGACATAGTAGCGCTACAAGTTCCTTGAGTAGATTGTATACCATCCAATCATCCATATAAACTTCTATAAACTTGTGAATAAATTCTCGAAAAGATGTTATTACAATGCGGGAAAAAACTGCAGGGGTGTTCTTTAGGCCGAATGGAATCACATTGTATGAAAATGACCCCAATTATGTTATGAATGTGGTCTTTCTTTTGTCTTCTTCTGCAATCCTTACTTGGTGATACCCCAAAAATCCATCTGTAAATGAGTAATATTATTTTCCCGCAACCTGTTCTAGCACCTCATCAATAAAAGGTGTTTGGAAAGGGTCATGCACACAAGTAGAGTTAAGGATTCTATAGTCTACATAGACCCTAATGTCCTATGTTCCTTTCTTACTTTGGATGACTATTGGGCTAACCCATTTTGCTTCTTCCACTACAAAAATAAGTCTAGATTCCAGCATCTTGTCTATTTCCCTTTTAACGTTCTCTTTCGCTCTGGGTTCAAGGTGATATGGTCTATGCCTTACAGGCTTTGATCCTAGTTTTAGTTAAATTTTCTTCTCTCCCATAGCTCCTTTAATCCTTTTTATCTCTGAAAATGTCTTTGGGAACAAGTCCTCATACTCTCGCAACAAGATATGTATTTCTTGGCTAGTTTTCTCATCCCAGTAATCTCCTACCATAGCTATCTTAGGTTTCTTTGTGGTCCCTATATTGAATTTACGCAACTTCAATGGATAATTATAAAAACCATCATTTTGGTTGGGTATGATGTTCTGGATTTCTCTGCTCCCTTCTATCTCCTTAATGGCTAAGTTTCTCAATTCTTCTAAATCATCTAGGATTTCCAAATCCTTTTCAATCTTATAGCATTCTATAGGTCTCTTGTCCAAGTTTAGGTGAAGGTTAAACTAAAGTTCATGGCTATGCTTTGCACATACCACTAGGTCTGATTTTCGTTAACCATTATCTATAAAAAAGGAATTATTTAATTCTTTGCAGGACTACTTCAAGCTCAGGGTACTTACTTGTAAACGAGAAGTCCTTGCAAAAGTGATATGCCAACGTATGTCAATCGTTGGTTTGTCTTATGGTTTCTTCATGTATGTACCAAGCTTTCGAAATTGGACCTAGCGAATGGGGAAATACTTGAACCCAGAAGCGAGATGGTATTTATGCAAATCGCCATTGTCTCATGCATTCTTCAATGTGTTCTTTAGGATCAGACTGTTCATTGAACAGTTGCGCAACTTGGAAATCTATTTGCATATTTGATTCCAGCTGCTCCTTATGTTGAAATATACATTTGATATCTTTCTTCACATCTTCCCAGTTCCCAACTAAGGCTTTGTGATTGGCCCACCATCTAGAAGGGGTGTCCTGGAGGGCTAGATCCAATATTGAGATCATTTGATCCTCCGCTATCATTTCTTCCATGTTGACTAGAAAAATGTCAATTCCTGAGGTACCATCATATAGTGGGTGTTCTCTAACCTCAATTCCCACCCATCTAGTTTCTCTAATAGTTTCACATCTTCCTGAAAATATTTCATATGAACCTTGTTGTCAACTGTCAAATGGTAGTTCTGAATCTTCGTCCGTTGATTGTATGCTCCTCCAACTTACTGATCCATCAATAGTAGGATTTATGTAATCTTCTTTTGTTCCTGTTATCATAGTGTACAATTGATCCAAGTCTTCTCCCTCCATATTGTTGTCTGTTGGCTCCGTATATCGAGGGCCTACATATGGATCCAAGGGTTGAACTACTTTTATTCCATCTGCCTCAAATGCCATAGTGTCCTTCTTTAAGTCAATCACCGCATAGTTGTCATAAGCCCAATCAATACCAAGTAGTGTAGGATAAGGGTCCTTATCCCCCATGATTTTGATCACCTCAAAATAAGTTACAATCTTCACTCCCGCAACATTTATTTCCACATTCTCGAGTCTTCCTATTGGTAAAATACAATATTGATTGGCCATTCTTAGCTGGATTGGGGAATATGTCCACTGGGGATTTCCTAAGAATTCCCAAGTCTTTTTAGGTAGTACACTAACATCAGATCCTAGATCTAACATGACATCCTTAATCTCAAACTCATCTAGTTGGGTTGCTAATATAAACTATTTTCCAATCCGTATTTTCCTTCTCTGCACTCTCTGGGTATTCTTCTTAGAAATATTAGTCCTTATTCTGATTTCTGGAAATTATTATGATCCAGGTGGATATTGGTGGCCACCCATATTTTCCAACTAGCTCAAAACAATTTTCTGGAAATAAAGGCAATTTACTATTTTTAGCAGTTTCAACTTCCAGGGCCATTTTGAGGGCCTAAATGAAGGTCTTTCGGGATCGATCTGCTCAATAACAGCCAAATCCATGATTGATCCCCCAAAATGAATCTCCTTGATGATAACTTTCCAACGGGCTATCATATTCCTAAAACGGAGATCGTATGCAAAAGTTACGACCCAAGGAAGTTGATGTACTAACTTACCCAGACGAGGCCCACATGACTTTTGGCGCTTCATCTCCTAGGGTTAGGTTTTTGGATGTCTAGGGTTTTTGGCATTCCTTTTTATTGTAAAAATACCTTCAGAGCCTCATTTTAATGATCTTCTTGTGAATGAGCACAGCCATCACATCTCTTCTCAAAGATAAGCTGCCACCATTCCAGCAAGCTTGTTTTCGCTGCATTTTACAGTTTCAGCTTATTTCCTTATTGAATAGAAAACCAGTTTTACTGTATCTCTGTTATTTTGTGTTAAGAACCTATTAACAATTTGTAGTCATTTCATTTTTCTCATAAAATCTGGATCAGTGGTATCAGAGCAGTCTGCTCCTTGTTGTCTTAATGCATGTCCCCAACAAGGTCAGAGTACAAAGAATTGGGTCTCAAGCTTGTTTCTCTTGAGGAAAAAAGCTCTCGCATGCCCAAGTGACCTCTCATGGAAAGAGAAAAGAAAGATGATGGGACAGGATATCCTTTCAAACTGTTGATTGAGGAAGCCCTCACGCAACAAAGGAACGAGATGATAGATAGTTTCACGTAAATCCTTCAGCGACTACTAACAGGTGACGCATCTTCTTCAAGCGGAGGCGCCACCCCCTTCAAGGTACAAATAAACTTCGATATTCCAATATTTGAAGGTCAAATAGAGACATATGTTGTATATAAGTGGTTGAATCTACTAGAAGGGTATTTTTCTGACCATAAATTTTTTAATAGAGAAAATATTACTTTTGCGCTCCTCAAATCCATTCCCCATGTCAAAGATTGGTGGGAAAATTTTTATGAGCAAAAGGAAATAGAGGAACCCTCATTATTTACAATCATGGCCACCTGCAAATCCTTCAGGGATGATATTGAGGAACAATACTACCCTGTCGGGAGTTATAAAAACTTGTATACCAAATGGACCACATTGTGGCAAGAAAGAGACCAAGCAGTGCCAGATTTCATAAATATCTTTCATACCTTGCGCACCAAGATGGGTATCAAATATTCAGAGCGACATATGGTGCTCAAGTATCACAACACTCTGCATAGATACATCCATACCGAAATGGAATTTTCGGACATCTCATCCTTGGGTGTGGCCTATTGATATGTTGTCAAAATCGAGCAGAAGCTCAAACAAAAGATGCGGCAATTTTGGCCTAGGAACCCCTTGTAACAAAATCTAGGAAAGGGTGTCCCCAACCCACAGAACAAAGGACAGAGAAAATATGGACAATATCAAGACAACCATTCCAAGCCGAAAGCAAAGAAGGACATCAGAAAGACAAAGAAAGATATCGGGAAGTGGTGTGACTTCCATAAGATCCCTTGGCATAACACTGTTGACTACCGCTCAAAGCAGTCGCTGGTGGCCGAAGTGAAAGCCTATGAATCAGATACGGGTTCAAACTCTGAGCCAAAACTAGAAAGGGAAAGACGGATCATTGATGCAAAACCCAGTGCCACCGTTGCTACCACCAAGCTCTAGCCTGGTGAACTAGATGAGCCAAAACAAGGAGAACGCCTCTTCCATTCATAAATGTGGGTAAAAGGCACCCCGTTACACTTCATTATTGATAGCAGTAGCCAGAAGAACCTCATCTCAACAGAGGTCATCAAGCGGTTGTCCTTGCGAACAACACCACACCCACAACCCTACACCATTGGATGGCTCCACCAAGGAAGCAATCTCCGTGTCATCCAATATTGTCGACTATCGTAAGGCATCAAGCCCTTCAAAGATGAGGTATTGTGTGATTCTGCTCCTCTCGAAGTTTTTGATGTGCTTTTGGGACAACCTTATTTATGGAAAGGTCATGGTGTATATGAGTCTAGGCCTCGTAGTGTTATTATTACTTTGAACATGAAATTGTATAGGATACCTGAGGCAATCACACCTAGTGTTATTTCCTTGATCTCTGTTAAGCAATGCAGGAAGGTCATCTCTCAGATAGAGAAGTTTGTCTTCTTCGTGATTCACTCTCAGAATAAGTGAAAGACCACAACCACATATAGGGTCTTTACAGTCGAACTCTCCACATAGCATAATCAAGTAGATAAGGTCGTGGAAGAATACTTATATATGTTATCCTCACCTACCGAGGTACCTACATTGTCAGGTCAAGCACCCCATCGATCTGACCCCTAGCGCACCGCTGCCCAATTAGACAGTCTATCGTCGCTCTTTATTAGAGAATGAGGAGATCAAATGACATATCCAAGAACTTCTCCACAAGGGGCACATCCATCCTAGCTCATCACCTTGCGGGAGCCCAATTGTGTAGGTACAGAAGAAATATGGAACCTGGCGACTCTGCATTGATTACTAGGCTCTGAATAAAACCACAATCAGAAATCGGTACCTGATTCCCTGAATCAACGACCTCCTTGATCAACGCACAGGGGCCAAATACTTCAATAAGATTGATCTGAAGTCTGTCTACCACCAGGTCCCAATAGAAAAGACATATGTATGGAAAATCACCTTCAAGTCAAAGGAAGGCCTTTTTGAATGGTTAGTCATGCCCTTTGGTTTGACAAATGCTCCAGCCACTTTCATGAGGATGATGGATGATATCCTGCAAACTTTCACCAATACTTTTGTAGTGGTGTATCTGGATGACATTCGCATTCACAACAAGACTTGGATCGAACACTTCCAACATATTCAGTAGGTTCTGCACACCCTGCGGCAACACAAGCTATATGAAAACTTGGAAAAATGCTCCTTCGGCATGGACAAGGTCCATTACCTGGGCTACATAATTGATCAACATGGCGTACATGTGGATCCAACCAATATCCAAGTCATCCGTGACTGTCCAGCCCCAACCACACTCACTGATCTTTGGAGCTTCTTGGGCCTTACCAATTTCTACCGCAGGTTCGTGTTGGGATTCTCCCATATTGCATGGGCCCTCAACCAAATAACTAGGGGTGGTGGTAAGGAAAAATTTGCATGGGGATGGTCCCAACAACAAGGGTTCGATGATTTGAAGTAGCGCTTGTGTTCAGCCCTAGTATTTCACTACCAGACCTGCAGTATCCCTTTGAGATCAAGACATATGCTTCAGACTATGTAGTGGGCGTTGTTCTTACTCAACATGTCCACCCCGTGGCCTATCATAGTGAGACACTATCAGATGTTGTTCATAAGTACCCTACTTACGACAAATAAATGTACTCCATTGTGCAATCCTGCCACTAGTGGAGACATTACATTCTTGGGAAGGAGACAGTCATCCAAACTGATCACAAGCCACTGCAGTTCATGCAGACACAAGAAAAATTGCAGAATGATCGCCATCAAAAGTGGTCCACATACTTGCAGCAATTCCACCTCAACATCAAGTATAAAACAGGAAGCA